>SRPY01000320.1:0-34966 GCA_018360145.1 Claviceps africana | reverse complement strand
GCGGTTCGAAAAAAAGAAAAAAAGAGAGGGAAAAAAAAAAAAAAAAGAAATACCACCTGGGCATAACCATGGCCCTCCAGCCGACCCGCGCCGTCGTCCGAACGCGCCAGACGCTGCGCTGCCTCCTCCGTGGCTACACCTCCGAAGCAAGCCCAACACCCAAGTCCTTCACCATCGCCGAGTCCTCGCCGTCGGCACCGCGTTCGCCGCCGCGATGGAGCCAGACCCCCGCGGGCATGAAAGCCCCCTTCCAGCTAGACCACGCGCTGTCCCCGCACAACAAGATCTGGTCCGTGAACAATGACCCCGGCCGGCTGGACGACATGTACAACCGGCTCCTCGGTCCGGGCGGCAGCAGGATGCTCCCCGAGGAGCTCAAGTGGCTGGCCGTCACGCACAAGAGCTTTGATCAGGGGAGGCGGGGATTTAACGATAAATTGGCGCTGATGGGTATGGCCCCCCTCTTCCCCTATGAACTCGAAAGGAAAAGGAAAAAAAAACTGGCTAAAAAGAAACAAACTCGCATGCAGGACGGTTGGCCCTCGTCATGGAGGCCACCAAGGATATCGTCAGCAGGGCGCCCCTCCAGGGTTCGCGGCAGACAGATGGCCTGCCCAGGAGGCCCTTTGAGCACGACCAGCTCGCCGCCGTGGATAACCTCAGCGTCGCGGGCCCAAAGGACGTGGTGGGTAAGGAGAAGCTGTATGGGCTGGCGAAAAAGGTGGGATTGCAGGATGTTGTGCGGTGGAAGCCCAGACTGGTAGGTTCTTTTTCTGCTTCATGATGTGGTACTTTCGTTTACTTTACGTTTTTACCTTGCTTTTTTTTTTAAAAAAAAAATATGCAAAGAGGAGAGAGAGAAAGAGAAGAAAAAAACAGAAAAAAAAAAAAAAAAACCCCCGGCTAACGATTCCAGCCCGACCAACTCGAAACGTCAGGCGTCGAAGTCGTTCTCAACGGCGCCATCATGGCCATCATCGGCGCCATCACGCTGCAGCATGGATCCGTGGTGGCCACCACCGTCGTGCGAGAGAGAATCCTGCCGAAACTGCCCAAAAACTGACGCATACCCTCCGTGTGATTTTTTTTTTCTTTCTTCTGGTCCGGCTCGTCGGGCGCAAGGAGGGGGACCCGCATGTACTTTATATCGTGTATTTATATCCAGGGCCGGGGCGGCCCGGGGGAAGGCGAGTCACCAAGAAAAAAAACTGTCGAGATGATGGACTTCATGAGCATCTGAGGAGCACAAGATTGGCATGAATGTGAAATGTGCATACGGAACAGGAGTATACCATGCTTGCTGTGTAGATGAGTGTTGACCGTCGTGGGGACGAAGGGTGTATCCGACGAGGACTTTTATGCTCAATACGCCCGGTCCAAAAAGGACGACTTGCTTATTAAAAACAACAGAAATAAAATAAGATGAATGAAAATAAATACAAGGTTGAAAAAATAATCAAAAAAAAAAAACACCACGTCCCCTCACCGCACAAGGGGCGTCTGCTCGTCAACAAGATCCCGTTCAGACTCCTCACCCACCGGCCCATCCTCGACTGCAGATTCCCGCAGCAGCACGTGTCGATCCGACGTAATCAGCCTCTCCCGATACAGCCATCCGAGGACGGTGCCGGCCCCGGGCCCCAGCAGGACAGACGATGCCACCATGGCGAGCGGGACGCGCCACCCGACCTCGACAAACACCCAGTACAGGAGCGTCAGGCCAATGTACTGGAAGTCAATCTCGATGAAGCGCACAGCGGAGCGGGTCAGTTCCTTGCGGTCGTCCGCCCCGGCCAGGAAGCTGGCGGCGACAAGGCCATGCGCGAGCACAGAGGCGAGGAGCGGCAGCGCGTAGACGGCCAGCGCGGTGCGGACGCGCGACTCGACGTGGCAAGGGGGCGCGGAACGGAACCAGCGCGTCAGGCCGAGCAGGTGGCGGACGAGCCGGCGCACCAGCGACACGTACACGGGGAAGAACAGCCAGACGCCAATGGAGACGGGCGACGGGCCAGCCAGCATCAGCGCCGAGGGCAGGTAGAAGCCGAGCGCCACGGCCACGGGGATGGCAACCACCTCGGTCGCGGCGAGCTCACGACCGGCCCTGCCCGGTGGCGCGGGCCACGCCTTGGCCGCGAGGATAAAGGCCGGCACAATGACGAGCTGCCACACCAGGGCGCCGCCGACGAGGTTGAAGACGAGCCACGGGAGCGTGGGCCGCGCGACGACGGGGTTCCCGGCGTGCATCGGCCGCGCGGCCTCGACGGTCGAGACGGTCAGCAGCGAGCCGACAAAGGCGAGCACGACGCCCAGGACGGCCCTGCTGCGGAGCGAGTCGAGCGCGGCGTGCAGGAAGCTGACGAGGAAGCAGGCGGGGGTGCCGAGGACGCGGACGCGGCTGAGGGCGGGGAGCAGCGCTCGGGCGTGGCACTGCGACCACAGCAGCGCGGCGTTGACGTCGGAGTGGACGAAGAGGGAGACGGCGGTGGCGACGGCCAGCAGGACGGGCACGACGACGAGGTGCGGGACGAGGGGGACGTGCTGGGCCGGGCGGCGCCAGCGACGCGCGCAGGAGTCGTCTGCTGGCATGGGGGGCGTGTTCCTCGTGACGGGCGGGGGCGAGTTGAGTTGGCTGGTCGGAGACGATGACGAGGTGGTGTGGTGGTGATGGTGGTGGCGGTGGTGGTGATGAACGTGGACGTGGACGTGGATGTGGATGTGGATGTGGCCGAGGTTGGTGGTCGAGGTTGGTGTGGAGACGTCACAACTGCACGCCAGGCACAGCCGTCTCCGCCTGCCGCCCCTCCTTTTCCGCCTCGGGTCCACAAAACCCGGGTATCGGGGCCGCGCATGCGTGAGACGGCCGTGTCGGCCGTCTCGGACGAGAGTGGTGACCGCAGAATGTCGCGACGGGCCCGTCGCCGCCGCATGTATGAATGCATATATGTATTGTATGTACGTGGATGGCAGCTGATGTACACAAGATTACGCAGATTACACAATACCCTTCAGCATCCTTCGCCGACGCCTCTTTCTCCCCATTGTGTGCCCATCAGTACGCCCAAGAGCAAGAGTCATCATGGCAGCAAATCTCCCCATCAATCATGCCCCCAACCGAAAACTCCCCTCCCACATGTCTCAACTTCCACTCGCCGTCAGTTAGTCTGCAGAGTTCATCTCGTAATCGCTCACAGTAGTGCAATGCAATGTGGCCTCCGTGTAAAGCCTGTTCTCGATAATGCACCGCTCTCCAGGCCGCAGCGGGAACGCGCCGTTGGGTCCCAGCTGCACAGTCTGTCCGCCCGTCGTCACCTGGACCTTGCCGCATGCCAAGGAATACATTTGCATCTTGTCGCCATGTATCGTTGTACGATGGATTTGTCCGGGGCGGATCGTCAACACGTTGAAGGATATGTCGGGACACACAGCAATTGGTGTTGACGAGGCTAGGAAGGTCCCCGAGAATGCCACGTCTATTTTTTTTTCCTTATGCGTCAGAGTGAAGCAAGTAGTACTCAAGGAGTTAGAAGACGGTAGAGGCGGGGGGAAGGGGCCTACTTTGAGACGAGTCTTTGCTCGTGACACGGCCCGGTGCGATTTCCCAATCCTCCATTTCGTGGTCTGGTTGCTGCTCAGACTGATTGGACTGGCCATATTTTGCGCCATCCTGCTGCACACTGGGCGAACGGGTGAATGGTCGTGAGCCCGACACGTCTTTGTCGGCTTGCAGGCGAGCTAGAACGCTTTGTCTGATGGATCTTCGGCCGGCCAACGTCAACTCCGGCGCATCTTGCGGCGCAACTTTGGGGGAGGGAGCCGGAGACGCATTCGAGCTGCGTGGTATAGCTGGTCCAGTTCCCATCGTGCTATTTGAATCTTGGCGACTCGAAGGCGCAGGGGCGGATATCACACGTCCCAGATGATCGAGTAAAAAATCACCCTCGAGTCGTTCTAGACGCCCCGATCTTATTGTAAAGAGCTTGGGGGATAGCATGCCACGAGGTGCTGACGCGCCATGATCCCTAGCTGCCGCCGACTGCGCTGAGCTGGAGCTGGCATCTGTCATTCGCCTCTTGGCTCCTATGTTCTCTTGGTCGTATGCTGCAGCACGTTTTTCTGCCGCCCGTTTTTCTGCCGCCCGTTTTTCTGCCGCCCGTTTTTCTGCCGCCTGTTTTTCTCTTTCTGCCGCCCGTTTTTCTTGCGCACGTTTGTAATAAAGACGCCGTTTGATAACCCCATTAGGCAACTGTCCCTCAATAGGGGGAGGAGCACCAGGAGGCGCCGGACTTTGAGACACAACTATACAGGGGGAGTTTCCTTTGCCATTATCGTACTTGCCCACTTGGGTCAATGTTCCGTCTAGATTGTCATTGTACACGGTGTGATTATGTGCAGTGCGAAAATGATGACCCAGGTGAAATAGATCAGGGAGAAGGCGTCGACAGCTACGAATCGAACAGACGAAGCGAAATTTCCGGTCATCATATAAACTGTAGCCCGCGGGAATTAGGCCTCCTTGTATCAGTTCCTGGACCCCGTGGGCGTCTATCTCCATCTTCTGGTCAGAACAAAAGCATCTTGATATCGATATGGCGCGCATAAATGCATGAAAACTCACTGGTCCAGGATGAATACGGCGTGTTATCCGTGGCAAGAAGGATGGGTTGGGGCTTGATGTGGACTGACGTCGGACTCCAACTTTGGCTTCCATCCAAGGATACTGCGGATTGTTTCGAAGCTGAAGCTGCGGATGATTCCCTCTGCCACGTCAACGAGGGCAGCGGGACCGGCGTTACTGGCGTCGACGACAGACTTTTGGCCGCCGACTCAGCCAAGCGTTTCTTCAATTGAGCCGGAGTCGGATTGAACGAAACCTTAATACCCCCACCCGGCAATCGTTTGAAAGAGCCGCCAGGTTTATTGTACAGTGCTTCCAGTGGATGGGGAGGCAGCGGAACGGGAGCTGTTGCAAGCCAATTTCTGCGTTAGCCATCCTGTACAGCTCCATGCAAGGGGAAGAAAGGAAGGGGGACAACGGGTCCAAGAATGATGTACTCACTCTCCATTCTGTAGTTTGCTGGTCCAGGCGAATCCGTCTTGGTGCCAAGCCCTATTCGAGGCCTGTCAGCTTCTGCCTATCTCAGCATCGTGGCACGAGTTGAGTTTGTTCGGACCGTTTGATATTGTGGACGAAGCCGAAGCCGTCGTTGCCGCCGTAGCGGCGGCAGTCTTGTTTTCCAACCATTTTTTATGAGCCGAGATGATACTCGTGTAGTCTGACAATTGTGGCCGAGCCGGCGTATTGGTGTTGCTGAGTGTTGTGTTCGTCTGCGGCTGCCTTTTGACGACTTCCACGACTTCCACGACATCATCATCGATATCGTCGTCGTCGTCGTCGTCGTCGTCGGTGTCGTCATCGTCAGTGCTACTGCCCCAGGTTTCGACTCCTGGCGCCCCCTGCCATGTGGGATCGTCATCACTGCTCTCTCTGTCGCTCGGCGGTGGCAGACGAACAGTTGTGCTCGGCGGCGCGTCAGTCTGGAGCGTTTCCATTGCGGGTTTCTTGCGGGTGAGTGATTACGGCGGACGAAATTCGGCGTCAAGAGAAAGAGGGAAGAGGAGGGGACAGAAAAAATTGTGACACGTCAGCTCGAATCAGTAGGCGCGCATAGTAGTGGTATGTCTTCCCAAGGCAGGTGCGAAGAGGAGAGACCGCAGGAGGAAGAGACGAAAAAAAAAAAAAAAAAAAAAAAAAAAAAAAGGATCAACGACGATAGAGAGCGCACAGCTGTGGACGCAGGATCGGCACACAGAAAGCGCGTCCAAGTAAAGGAGCAGCGCGAACGAGTGAGCACGTTGGACACGATACGTCGGCTCTAGGAAGGTACGAAGCGCGACGGGCCGCGTCAATTCGCAGGTTAAGAATTCCTCCTACTGGCGCAAGGATGCGCTGCGCCCCAGAATTATTTTGCATAGGCCCGTCTCCTTAGCGGCCGAGCACGTACAATGGGTCGTAGGTTATACCGAAGCTTTTTACACAGAATTGTATGGCAAAATGTTTTGGTTTACCTGGACTTACCAGGTACCTACCTGTACTTAGTAATAAGGGCAGACTAGTTGTATCCTTGCCATGCGCACAAGGCTCTGCGTGCCTGCCAAAATAAATCTCCAAGGACCGGCACGCTTTGCGAGAGACGGGTCAGGCTGTGCCGACCTCATGCATGCACCTTGATCTGATTGGTGACCACTCGTGCAAGTTGTGCGTGCAAATTCGCCCGAAATAATCTTTGCTGCTTAAATAGAAGAAGAAGAAGGAGAAGGGGGAGGGGAGAGAGGGAAGAGGCGACCGAGATGCATCAAAGTACATGCTCACTTATTATGTAGGTAGGTAAGTAATTTGTTCTCATCCCAGGACTCCCTTGCACCAAGAGCCCGACATAAAGAGCGCAACATGAAGAGTCCGAGATCCATTCCTTTGACGTACGAGAACCGAAACCCCCCAGCATCTGGCGCGAGTCCTGCAAGCGCCATCCACGGAAGCACAGCTGGTCAAGCCACGCTGCATAACGCGAATCGCCATTGCCTACTCTTCACGATCCACCAGCCGCGCATGCGCACACGAAGAACACTCCAGGCGTATAGTCTAGCATGACGTTGAACGCTGTGACGAAAATTCATGTAAAACTCGAACCTTGTAATTGTTGTACAAAGACAAAAAAAAAAAAAGAAACACCTCCGAAAAACCACGTCGGTGCAGAATGATCACCATCCAGCTTTTCTCAACACCTCTCCCGAACCCTACTTATTCTTGGCAGCCTTCTTGGCAGCCTTCTTGGCCGCCTTCTTACTGATGGCCTTGACGGCCTTGACATCCCCTCCCATATCGGCCCTCTTCTTCGCCGCCTCCCTCTGGCCCTCCAGCTCCCGCTCTCTCCTCCACCGCCTATTCCGGAACCACTGCTTGCGCGTGCGGAATTTCTTCGTCGTCAGCCCCGTCGTCTTGACCAGCCGGCCGATGCGCCAATTATCCTCGCGATAGCTATAGTCCGACCGCAGCTTCAGCAGCCGGTCCGGCTCGCCGGCCTCCACGCGCCGCACCTCAAAGGGGATCCCCGACGGCGACAGAACCGGCTTCTCAACCACGGGCTGGACGGGGAACGCCGTCATGCTGAGGCGGCGCTTGCGCTCTGCGTGCTGCGGGTAGGGGAGTGTGTCGGCCTTGTCGAAGACGACGCCGATGTACTTGCGGTCGGGGTGGCGGGAGGGATCGCGGTAGTACTTGACGTAGCCTGTCGCCATGGCGTGAATGGTGTGGTCTCGGCCCATGATGCAGTTCTCGCCGGGCCACCAGTGCGTGCCACGTTGTTTGTAGATGATGTTGCCGGGGATGACGTATTGATCTGACGGAAGAAAGAACACCTCGTAGTTAGTACTTGGCCACGAGGAAACAAAGGACAAGACCTTTTTTTTTTTCTGTTGTTCTTGTTGTTCTTTTTTTCACAAGAAGAACAAAACGAAAGGAAGAGAAAAGAAAAGACCCCCAAAGAAATATGTGACGAAATCGCCGCTTGGAAAAAGGAAAAATTGACCAGCAGATTTATGCTCTCCATACCTCCGGTTCGTTTGGCACCCAGCTTGTTGGGAATGCCTCTCTTGCACTTCTTCTTGTACGCGCCCTGCGCCTTGACCGACGCATGTCGTCGGCCCTGCGCGACCACATTGGCCAATTGCCACGTTCGCGGCGCAATCGCCTGAATCGCCGGTCGAGCAATGCATCCAAAGGCAGCGGCCATCAAGGGCCGCTGGACCATGAGAAAGCGCATCGTGTCTGTCGAAGCGGGAGGCGCGCTCCTCTCTCGTCGTCGATGTAGCCGTTACCGCCGGGGGACAAAGTGCTCCAAAAGGCGCTCTCGCAGGGCCAGCGACTTGGCGGGTTTGCCGTTCCGGTTTTTGCTGAGTCAGCCCGTTGTGCCCGTTGTGCCCGCCGTGGAGACCAGGCGGCACGATGACCACCAGATAGATGCCCTCTTATCGATACGATTCTGGACAGCTCATTGCGCATGCATGACTGCCCCCCCTTTGGACGACGCAACTTGTACTGTCCACGCTTGCGGAAACGGACAAAAAGATACGCATCGCTCGATTTCTCGCCTGCAACGATGCACGTCCTCGTCGTTCTTCTTTCGCTCTTCTCCCTGGCGACCGCCCAGTTCGGCTTCTTCGAGCAAATGTTTGGCGGTCACAACGACGGCCACGCGCACCACCAACATCATCATGAGCCGCAGAACAATCCCAGTGACGCGTCGCAATATCAGGAGCAGTTTGCGCAATGTAAGTGACACGAGATGTCAACTTTTCCCATAGAGATGAAGCCAAAAAAAAGAGGAAAGAGGAAAGAGGAAAGGAATAAAAGAGGAAAGGAACAAGAAGGGAATAATAGAATAAGATAGAGATAAGGGAGGGATCAAAAAAGATATAAACAAGGGAATAAAAGAAAGAATAAAAAAGGAATAAAAGAGATGTATAAAAAATAAAAGGGTATTAAAAATAATAATAAAAGGGGAGAAAAGGGAAGAAAAGGGAAGAAAAAAGGAAGAAAAGGGAGAGGAAAAGAACAAACAAAAAAGAAATAGAAAGAGAAAAGAAATCAAGAAGCAACAGAAAACAAAACAAAACAACACAAACACGCCCCATCCCCAAAACAACCCAACTAACCAAGCCCTCCCACCAGCCGTCTGCGACAAGTACCTCTGCCCCGACACCCTCGCCTGCGTCCACTTCCCGCACCACTGTCCCTGCGCCTGGGACGCCACCGAGGAAAAGTTTGAGCTGGGCGACGGCAAGCGCGTGTGTATCTCGAAGGGGGGGTTCAAGCCCGGCGAGACGGCGCGCAAGATGGAGCTTGTACGGAAGGGGCTCCTGTAGGGTCTTGTTTCGATCGAGGACGAAGGGGTTCCGTGCTGCGTGGCTGGGGGGGAGAGGGTGATACATGGATGGGGGTTGGAGTAGAATAGGTGTACATATTGCTGGGGAGAGGACTGGAGTACGGCTGGGGGAGGGTGGCCAGCTTGATGGCAAGCATGACGTCGACTTTTCCACGGGCATTGCAGCGTTTTCCATGTATGTAGTTGAATGACTGGTTACTACAGATGACACATTTATATGTACAGACTTGGTCGACTTCTACGGCAAGCATCGCAACATTGTTCACCAGGGCTCAACGATTGGTTGTACACGGACGACGCGTGTAAATATACCGTTGCTAGTAAGAAATGAGAAGAGAAGAGAAGTGAAGAAGAAAAGGGGCAAAAAAGGAGACTGCAGATGGCGGAAGAATATGGCAGTGGCTCCGGCTTAACGCCCTATATATATAAGGAAAAGAAAGAAGAAAAGGAAAGAAAAGAAAAGAAAAGAAAAGAAAAGAAAAGAAAAGAAAAGAAGAAAAAAAGAAAAACGCGACTAATAATACCAATGGATATTCGGCTGAAAACACATTAATCAAGGTCCCGGAACAGAACAACCAAGAGGACAGTGAGCCATGTGACCATCTCTTGGGAGGCAAATTCCGTCGTCTTGCTGACGCATTCACCACTACGGACACGGCGGAATTGGTCTGTTTCCGATATCCACCAGTACCCCGGTCTCTTGGTGATGCATGTGGTCTGAAAATCCACCTAGGAGTGATGAGTGGGAAAAGCAAAACTGTTTGGCAAAAAAAAAAAAAAACCAAACAAGGTCAAGCAAATGTGCGGCGGCAGCATAGCAAGATTGTGCTGGCCTTTCTCCTCTTGCTCGTCGTTTCCATGCAGCATCCTCGGCCTTACGATGTTCCATTTGGCAATGAGGGCATTGGGGGCACCTTCTTGACACCATTGCATTCGTCTTCCTCCTCTTCGTCGTCTGGAATGAATTCCGGCGCGCCAAGAAGCTGGGCGACGTTGTGCATGTCGTAGTGTTTCTTGCGCGCGGCTTCGAATTGGCGGTGCTTTTCGCGCTCTTCTGGCGAAAGCCCCGCCAGCTCATCTTCACCGGAGGCGGCAGCAACTTCATCGGCCACGTGGACCGTCTTTTCGGAGGGGAGGCGTGCGGTCTTCGGGGCGTCTGCCTCGGCAATCTCTTCTTCGGGATCGCCCAAGCTCAGACCCGGTATGTCGTCTTCACGGCGCGCTCCTGCGGATTGCCGGGCCGAGCCACCACCTTGCAGGTAATTCTCATCGTCGGACGGGTCCTCGGACGGGTCGTAGTGTTTGGCGTAAGGGGTCTTGGGCTCGGTAATTTTCATGGTAGAGGTGCGTTCCTGCTCCGTCAAGTACAGGTTGGCCTCGTCCCACTTGAGGCGTTGCGACGGCTCTTGAACGTCGGAATCGTGGGTGGATGAGCGACGCGAGCCGTGGGATCGGACGGCCGAGGACGACGAACGACGGTGTCCAGCATTGATTTGGGTATTCACCAGAGTGACTTCTTTGCCGGACATGGACCTCTCGCGGCCTGGTCGTGGAGATGTCGTCGGCGGCGGCGACGTGTGTGACGAGGAATGCTTCAGGATGCCCTTTGGACGTTTGACATCGTGTCCGACAGGGGAGGGCACGGGCGAGTGCTCGACGGCGGAAGCCATGGCGCAGGATCTTGCAGTAGGGGGAGACGAGGACAAGTCGGTGGATGGGGTGGGGAGGACAAGGCTTTCGCGAGACGAGAAGCGACGACGCACAACGGTGCGGATGGGGATGAGTCGCCGGGCGGACAAAGGGATGGAGACGATGGACGATGGCAGGATAGACGGAAGGGATAGGGAGATGGGACGAGGCAGAAGATGGTCACAAGAGGGGGCCGGAGGACTGTTGTCGAGCGGAAGGGAAGGGGAATGAATGGTGGAGGATGGAAGGTGCAGGAATGACGCACCAGTCAATCACTGCCGGCCGCCTCCCAGCCCAGCCCGCCAGGCCAGGCGGCCTGTTTCTGCAATGGCGGGGACAAACCAATCAACGCTGACGGCGCCAGACTGGGCGAATCAGCATGCTGGGCTGGCCCCGGACTGGCATGACCCAGCCTAGTGCAGGCTGCAGCGACACAGAGTCCAGAGTCCAGACTGCAGAGTCCAGACTGCAGAGTCCAGACTGCAGAGTCCAGACTGCAGAATGCAGACTCCCACTCGGATTCAACGTTGGACCCGAGGGCAGCCATGTCTGGTTCGTGGCCAGGCAGAGACAACCGCTGTGGCCTCTGGGCATGAAACGCATGGTCCGAGACTCGACATGTGCACGTACATGCATCATATATTCAGTCAAGTACACATATACGCATACATACTGTATGTATGTACATACAATGCACTGCACATGCTTGAGCACTTACATACTTACATACTTGTGATGTATGCGCTGCCCAAATCTGAACAACCATGAAACCCCTCTCCCACCCGTCGAGGCAGCCCATCGAGATTGTCGTCGCCACATGCATCTTAAAGGGATCAACGGCTGGTCCCCGACATGGAGCACTGAGTGCACCCAATGAAGAGCGCATGGGGAGCGCAGCGCACGCCACGACTGCGCTAGAAACAGTCACCGCTGCTGCGACTCCCTTTACCACCGGCCATGGACGGTTCAAACCTGAAAGGCTCGGCTCGGCTCTCTCGGATGCCTGGCGCCGACTTGTTGCGCGGCTGCCTCGGGAAAACCGAAAACTGATGGTCGCATATCCATCGACTGCTCAGGCGCGGCCATTCGAAACCAAAACCCAGGCCCGACGTCACAGAAGACAGAAGAGGCCGTACGAGTTGGTAAAAACGTTGGAGAAACGGATAACGGATGCTGGATGGACAGCAGCATGGTGCCGGCGCCAATGCGGGAGCAGCCGAGCAAGCAAGACTTGTTGATGCCCCCGGGCTGCTTCAGCCGGGAGACTCGGTTCGTTTCGTCTCCCTTGTCGAGCAGTCCTTCTTCATCTTTTCACATCTCCGATTGCTCCTCCATCGGGGCACGTCTTTTACGCATTACTTGCTCGTTTGGACCTTGGCTTGCCAGGCCAGGCGATGCATCGTCCATGATGCATACTGGTCTGTACAACCTTGTTGGCCCGGCATCTCCCGCAGGGATCGTCGTCGCACGCAGTCAAGATGAACTACGTCGTCGCCACCACTGTCGCTGTGCTCGTCGAATAATGCGACTCGCCTCGAAAGGGATCGGACTCGCCAATATGTCGGATTCTGGGTTGTGATTGTATGTTTCCGTTCCACCTGTCTCTTCAAACCAAGCTGTACTGGGGTGCCAGAATCGTACCAAGCCATGTCAGAATGCGAGGTTCCAAACTGGAGCCGGAAGATGCCAAGATGCCTGGGGCAGGGACGTTGTCGGCGTCTGGAGTCTGGCAGATTATGTAATTCTGGGGCCAGGTGCAGGTGGCAGGAGGCAGGTGGCAGGTGGCAGGTGGCAGGTGGCAGGAGGCAGCCAAAACAGCGTGGATGTCTGCCCCAACCGGCCCCCGGAACATGTGCTCCGACGGACAGGTCAAAACTCGATTTTGTCGTGGGGCAGGCAAGTCGTGGGGCATTTGGATGCGTCTGGAATCTGGAATCTGGAATCTGGCGTCTGGACTCCTCGAGTTACCGTCGCCAGACGGCGTTGAAGCCAGGCTGCTTCGTAAAAGTTCCCAACGCGTTTGCGGCCAACATGGCATCGCCTGGTCTGCTCTGGTCTGCTCTGGTCTGCTCTGGTCTGCTCTGGTCTGGCTGGTCCGGCGCCCGAGCGATGCGTTGTGGCGATCGATCGTTGCCCGTGGCACTCAATGACCTCATCGAACCACGACTGCCGGAAGCTACGTCGCCGGCGCTCTGGCATGCCTCGCTGCTGGCCATATCATTGGGTGCCGCTGCTGAAGCCATCCAATGATTGCTCGAGCGCCGCTGTGACGCAAGAGTTCGAGTCGACCAGATCTTGTCAAGAGTCGGCATCACCACTTGCTGCCCCCCGTCCCGGATCCCGATGCTGATCTGTTGTTTCGACGGCCGAACTTTGACTCTTCGTTTCTTTTCTTTCCTTTTCTTTCCTTCTTTCCTTCTTTCCTTCTTCTCTTTCCTTCTTCATTTCTCTTCTCTTCTGTTTTTATCGAGACTGAAAGAGCCCATCGTTGGAGCCCCCTCCCTATTCACTTCGGCCCGGGACATGTCCATGCCAACTTTGTCGCCGATCCGCTCCTCCGCATCCTTGGACACCCCGAGTAAACCGAGTTGACCGAGTCCATCGGATTAAACTGCATGTTGTGCAGAGTGATCGAGGCAGTCTGCATCTCCCGCCCGCCATTGTAGTCGGTGTACAACTCTCGCATGCGCCCTCTCCGTCTCGTCCATCTCGTCCATCTCGTTGGAGCGCAGAGCGCACCACGGCGCCGCAAGCTGCTTCTTGATTTGCCTGGGAAAGCGTCCGTCTCGCACGCCGCAAGCATGCCGTCAAAGCGGAAACGCGCCGAACCAGATTCCCCCTCTTCCGAAGCCACCGCGCTTCCGACTCCGCCTCGGAGAAGAAGTAGTCGACGTGTCAAGAAAGAGGATGCCGGGCAAGGAGAGCCGGGAAAGCCAAGAAAGCCGGCCAGCCATGGGGCGGATGGTGCATTATCATCCAAGGAGGGCGTGGAACGAGCGAAGCGCCAACTGTCAGAGATGGAGAAAAAACTACTCGATGAAGCCAAAAAACAACGATTAGCCATCGAGGCATCCAATTTGGCAAATGGGACGACGGCGGAGGCTGACGCCGGCACCGACAGCGTGGTCAATGGGGCAAAAAAGCATGTTCACGTTGACTCGGGACGTCTGGTCAACGAGGGCAAGACCAAGACTGAATCTGACGAGGCTGACAACGGCACCCCTCTGGCTGATGAATCAGATGAGCGAGGGGCCAGACGTCCGCCGCCGGTGAACAGTGACCGTCTTCCCTTGCCATGGACGGGCCGGCTCGGTTATGTAAGATCCATGGCTTTTTTTCCCCTCCCAGGAGCACAATTGACGACACCATGATTCATGAGTGAAATCATTAAAACCATGTCTCTCCTTAGGATGGCGATGGGCGGCCTGCAAAGCCGTACGCAAGTTTTCGAGTTGCTGATGGCGTAGCAGGCGTGTCTGAATACATATCTTCGAGCGGCAAATCCACCCATCTTCTCGTCGAGAACTTGCCGAATAAGCTCCATTCTAGATCATCGACATCCTCTGCAGGACCCAACCCAACCCGAGCACTCGACCAAAAACCGGCCCGACAAAACTCAAGAGTCGAGCGTGGAGCGCGGTCTCAAGTTTGTGCAGAAGCTGGGGCTGGAGAATGCTCGAGACATTGCCAAGATGATTCGCTGGAATGACAAGTACGGCATCAAGTTTATGAGACTGAGCAGTGAAATGTTTCCCTTTGCCAGCCACGAAGAGTACGGATACGATTTATCCTTTGCGGACGATGTCCTCCGCGACGCCGGCAGGGTTGCGTCTGAGCTGGGACATCGCCTGACGACACACCCTGGACAGTTTACGCAAATTGCAAGCCCACGAAAAGAAGTGGTGACGGCGGCATTCCGCGACTTGACATACCACGATGAGATGCTCACCCGTCTCGGCCTCGACGACCAGCTGGACCGGGATGCCGTCATGATCCTGCACATGGGCGGGACGTACGGCGACAAGGCAGCGACACTGGATCGGTTTCGGACAAATTACGCCAGATTGCCGGCGGGCGTGAAGAAGAGACTGGTGCTGGAAAACGATGACGTGTCCTGGGGTGTGCATGAGCTACTCCCGGTGTGCGAGGAACTGAACATACCCCTCGTGCTGGACTACCACCATCACAACATCGTCTTCGACCCGAGCATGCGGGAGGGCACGCTCGACATCATGGGCCTGTACGACCGCATCACGGCCACCTGGACCAAGAAGAACATCACCCAGAAGATGCATTACAGCGAGCCGACGGCGCCTGCCGTCACTCCGCGCGATCGGCGCAAGCACTCGCCGCGCGTCATGACGCTGCCGCCGTGTGCCAACGACATGGACCTCATGATTGAGGCCAAGGACAAGGAACAGGCCGTGTTTGAGCTCATGCGCACGTACAAACTCCCCGGCTGGGACCTGTTCAATAACGTCATCCCCCACGAGCGCGACGACGAGCCACGACAGGCGGTGCTCAAGAAGCCCAAAAAGGCGGCCAAGGGCAAACGGCAGGCCAACGGAACCGCGCCCGATGTCGAAGTCGAGATCCCTGAGCGCGTGGTGAGACCGGAGGACATAAGCATGGGCGGCCCGGAGGGAAGGGTGTACTGGCCGGCGGGCATGGAGGAATGGCTGAAGCCGAGAAAGAGAGAGGTCAAGGCCAAGAATGGGGCGAAGACGAACGACGTGGGGAAGGAGGGCAGTCTGAAGAAGGAGGATGAGGATGAGGAGTGGGAAGAATGATTTGCGGGCTTACTCTTTCTCTCTCTCTCTCTCTCTCTCTCTCTCTCTCTTTCCCCCTAATTTTTTTTAAATTTGGTTTCTCTTTTTTTTGGATTTTTTTTTTTCCTTTTTTCGTCTGTAATACAATCCCACGAGGTTTATTAAGATGCAAGGCACATCTGCCCCCCTCGCTCAAGAGCAACGCCAAGCGACGGCAAGAAATAGAATGACGACCCTCGACGGGGTCCGAAGTAGAAATCCTTGACAATGCAAGTCCCACGACGCTGGCCATGAGTCTGAGCGTCAGCCATCCGACAAGCGACTCCCGTCTTGCGTCATGGTTTGCCACGGCGACGGTGTGCATCGCGGCCGAAGCTCCCCGCGCGATGCAAGAAAACCAGTCGTCCGTTTCCGCTGTGGGACGAGAAGTCCTCAATCACGCCCTGCGGCCCCCACCACGTTGTAAAATTTGAGCCACTGTCTAGATCCGCCTCGCGACACCGCGCTTGCATTGTCACTTTTTTTTTCTCTTGGGTGTGTGTTTGTGTGTGTGTTGGCAAAACGCATCCATCTTCTTCAACATGTCCGACTTTGACGGGAGGACTGCCGCTTTTGTGCGGTGGTTTGGCGGATTGCCTGGGGCGATGATTTCGGATGCGGTTCAGGTTGTGGATTTGCGGTGTCGGGGGGCTGGACGGGGGATGGGTAATTGCTCCCAAAAGAAAAAGAAAACGAGAAAGAAGAAAGAAAGAAGAAAGAAGAAAGAAGAAAAGAAAACACAAAGAGCTGACCAGAGTCCAGTCGCCACGCGAGATATCCCCGCCGACACGACCCTCTTCACCATCCCGCGATGCGCCATCATCAACACCGAGACGTCGGCCCTCCGAGAGCACCTGCCCGCCCTGTTCGAGAGCCAGGGCGACGAGGACGACCAGCAGGCGCTCGACTCGTGGAGCGCGCTGATCCTCGTCCTGATGCACGAGCACCTCCTCGGCGACGGGTCCCGGTGGAAGCCGTACCTGGACATACTGCCCGAGACCTTCGACACGCCCATGTTCTGGACCGACGAGGAGCTCTCGCAGCTGCAGGCCAGCGCGACGCGGCGCAAGATTGGCAGGGCGGGCGCCGAGGACGTCTTCCGCCGGCGTCTGCTGCCGGCCATTCGGGGGAACGGGGCCGTCTTCGGGGCCGGCGCGGGCTGGACCGACGAGGAGCTGATGGGGCTGGCGCACCGGATGGGGAGTACCGTCATGGCGTACGCGTTTGATCTCGAGGGCGAGGGCGAGGGCGAGGGCGAGGACGACGGGGAGGAGGATGCGGACGGGTGGGTGGAGGATCGGGAGGGGAGGGCGATGATGGGCATGGTGGCCATGGCGGATGTTTTGAATGCCGATGCCGAGTTTAACGTATGTGCGCGTACCTTGGAGGAAGAAGAAAGAAGAAGAGAAGGAGAAGGAAGAGAGAAAAAGGTTCCCCGAAAAGAAAAGGGTGAAAAGAAAAAGAACGAGAAGAAGAAAAAAAAAAGAAGAGACAAGAGAGAGACGGATTTTTTCAACTTGATTTTTGGAAATTTCTTGCGCGACTAACTCATCCAGGCACATGTCCACCACGGCGAGCATGAACTGACCGTCACGTCGCTGCGCGACATCAAGGCCGGGGACGAGATTCTCAACTTTTACGGCCCGCACCCCAACTCTGAGCTTCTCCGCCGCTACGGATACGTCATAGACAAGCACGCGAGATACGACGTCGTGGAGATTCCCTGGGACGCGGTGCAAGCCTCGCTCGTTTCTGAACTGGGCGTGCCGCGAGAGGCAGTCGAGAGAGCGGTACGAGACCCTCGAAAGAGCGAGCCTACGTGTCGTGTATAGAAGCTGACTTGATCTTTCTCTCCTTCTTTCTTCTCTTTTTTTTTTTTTTTTTTTTTGCCCTTTTTTCTTTCTCGTCTTCCGTTTCTTTTAGATGGAGAAAATCGACGAGGATGAATGGGAAGACACATTCGTCTTGGAGCGGAATGCTGGCGAGCCCAACCCGGATGGCACCTTCGGCTCGGCTGCGCCAGCAGTGGACGGCATGCCAGAGGACTTGCAGGCGCAGCTGAAAGCCATCATCAAGGAGATGCAGAGACAGGATCGCACTCTGATGCCCGACAAGCGGAAAAGAGATGACGTCCTGCAGTCTGTCATGGTCGGGGCCCTGCGGTCGGTCGCTTCGCATTACCCGACCACGGTGGCCGAGGACGAGGCGCTGCTCAGACAAGATGATGTTGCCCACCGTCACCGGATGGCAGTCATAGTGAGGTTGGGCGAGAAACGGCTCATCGAAGAGGCCTTTGCTCATTTCTCGGGGAGGGCTGCCCGGGAGGAACCGCACGGGAATGTTTCGGCAGCAAAGAGGTCCAGACGGACGGAGTAGGCTTTTTTTTTTTCTCTTGTTATGGGTTTGTTTAGTTGGCCGATTCGAATCTGACAAATGCTACGTATGAGGGTTTTTTTTTTTTTTTTTTTTTCCCCACGCCAATTGTCATGACCGTTTTGAAATGCTAATAAGAGCTCTTTTCCCAACTCGACAACGTCGTAGGGGAAGCCCTCCACTATGACTATTCCCGCTCCTCATGCTGATAGGAGCTCAGGCATCATGCGCGTGAGCAGACAGAGGTTGGATAGGCCACTAGTTTGTTCGATTTGCGTCTTTTTCTTTTTCTTCGTTAGGCCAAGGAGGGTGGGGGACAAGAAAAGAAACAAACAAACAAACAAACAAGGTAAGAAAAAGAAAAGAAAAAGAAAAAGAAAGAAACGCCGGTAGGCATCGGCATATGGGCAGGCATAACCCGGACCAAATACTTGTGTCTCAAAAGATGCATGCGTGGGGGCCTCATGCAGCCTGACATTTTCTCCATGTGCCCCTGTCAGCATGTCTTTGGTTTTTTTTTTCTTGCTTTCCCGTGGTGTAAAAAGGGACTCATCACAAACGGCGAAACAGTCAGAATATGATGCAGGCTGAGAGACACACAGTCTGGAGAAATGGGAGGCTGCGAAAGCCCGGATTGCGCGCGACGCCGACTATCGACAGGAGGTGCGAGCCGTGAGACACGACGACGAGACGGCAGGCAAGAAACAAGCATCTCGAAAGCCGATCCCAGGCGCTCTTCTCCCCGATTCCATGGCCTTTGTGGCCTGATTTTCGGAGCCGAGTCTTGATTATCCAGGCGGTCTGGGAATCAGCCACCCGTGGCCGTTGCACGTTGCATGAGGGGGGGGGGGGGGGGGGGGGGGGAAGAGGCGTGGCCGTACGTGGTGCTTTGCAGATTTCGGCTGAAACCCTTCTTTCAATCGAGGAGGGGTTTCGAGCTCGAGATGTGCGCGTCAATAATGCGTCCCGCCGTCTTGTCAGTTCTGGTCACACAGTCAAGCTCATACAGCCCATGGCATTGTCAAGGCTCGGGACGCGGCGCCTCGAGGCTCCTTGCAGCTCCGCGCACCTGGTCGTCCGGGAAAAGGAGGGGGGGCAGCAGTTGAGGCTGATATGACGCGAGAGTGAGGAAACACAGGTTGGGCGGACGGGAGTTGCATCTCGACAAGCCGGCAAGAGACGTTTCGACGCCCGCATGATTAGTCCCAGCTGTGTTGATGGCATCAGGGACGAAACAAGACGGCTATTGGACCGGCCGGGGCTGCCATCTCGGTGAGCCATATCCGTCCCAATGGTTTTACATGCTCGCCCATGGCCGGGTATATCCCACGAGTCAAGCCATTGGACATGAAAACGTCGGCCCGAGTCACAACCATCATGGCTCTGCGCCGACAACATGTGCGCCCGCGACTTCTCCTTGACGCTTCTAGAGGCTGTCTCCCTCTCCACCGGTCAGACTCGGGACCGCTGTCTGTTCAAGCACGCCACCGACGGGACTTGTCATGTTGCCTGCCAGCTTGTCCGGTACTGCCGTATCCGCTACGATGCCGCGCGCTTCCCCCCCCCCCCCCCTTCTGGGGCCCGAGAAGCCCAGTGTCGAGCACGGTGGCGAGCCGGTCGAATTCTGTTGGGAGATGAGGCCGGCGTCATGGTCAAACGCACTGCAGCTGTCCCTGGTTTGAGCAAGGATACACGGTCTGGTCAACCCGGGGAAAAAACAAAAACAAAAAAAAAAGCATCATGCTGCCTGCAAGGACACATGCCCTCATCCAACCAGTTCCCCTCGCGTACGGGATCAAGGCATCATGCTGCTCTTGCGCACACCCTCCGCGGATCCCCGCCGTCGTGGCGAGCATTCCCCTGTGACTTGGAACCAGACGGCAATCAGCCTTGTACGGTACGAGTGTGCGGCCAAAAGAGGTGGCGGGCTACGTGCCTGCGTGTGCGTAGCAAGAAGAGCAGGTGCGAGACTTTGTCCTGCCTCCTAGTGCCCCTTTCTCCGACGAAGAACAGAGAATCCGTCTAGGACCGAGACGGAAAAAGGCGCAAAGCTATTCCCGCCCGAGCTCACCAGTCCTGAACAGAGGTATTTTGCGTTTGGGTCAAGCCGGAGCTACTGACAACTCGACTGGGGGGGGGGGGGGGACAAAAGAAAGAAGAGAAAAAAGAAGAAGAAGAAACAAAGAGGGGAAGACGAGGGGAAGACGAGGGGGAAAAGGAGAGGCCTGCGGTGAGGCTTGACGTGGCGTTTCCAGGGGCATCGCATCCCATCGCCATGCTTGCTTCTGTGTGATTTGTCATGGGCCAATACGATGCCGAGAAGAAACAAAGACGAGCAAAGCAAACTCTGTGTCCAAGTAGGCATTGTAAGTCCACGCCCGGACATGTACATGATGTATGTACATGTGTGCTTGTATATAAATGCTTGCCAATGCCACGCTGCGCGGCGCATGGCAAATACCGGCCTGTCTGCTACTTTTCCCGCCCTCTCCCGTCTCTTTTTTTCTTCTCAAACAAAACGAGCAAGAAGGAGGAATCTAAAACGGTCCGCCACGAGATGCTGTTCCCCCGACGGCAGGAATAAGTATCACCGCGAATGCCGAGATCCCCCATCCGTTCCCAGCGAGCGTGCGCGCAACCCGTCCACGCCGTCCTCCGTTCTCGCCCTCGCCCTCGCCCGCAATGTCGACCACGAAATCCGGCGCCAAGCACCACAAGCGCGGCGCGTCCAAGTCGGCCGGCCGGTCGTCTTCCACGTCGCACGTAAGCTCCGCCTCCGCCTCCGCCTCCGCCTCCGCCGGGACCGGGACCGGGACCGGAGCCGCCTCCACCCCCTCGCGCGTGCCGCCGGGCGAGATCCCCCCCGTCAGCTTCCTCTTCGTCGTCAACGAAATCGTCATCGACTACGACACGCCGCAGACGCGCCACATCGGCATGCCCAAGGACGACTGGCACAACTACCTCCCGCCGCAGCGCCGCGAGCAGTACGCCGGCGAGAAGCAAAGCGAGGTGCTGCGCTTCCAGGCCGGCCGCATCGAGCGCGCCTCGTCGGACCTCGTGCGCTACTACTGGATGCGCCGCCACCTCGGCGAGGAGGGCGGCATCCTCGGCCAGTTCGTCGGCCAACCCGCCTTCTACGCCCAACCCTACAAGCGCGCGTCCGTCTTCTCGTGCAACCCGCTGCTGCCCGTCATCGTCGCCGAGGACGACGTCCTCGTCCGGCCCGACGCCACCTTCCACGCCCTCCACTTCCTGCACGCCCGCTCCGTCTCCCAGGCCTCGTACCCCTTTGACTACGCGCCCTCGGTCGCCCTCCCGCCCGCCATCGCCGCCCTGGGACCCCCTCTCAAGTATGTCGCCGGCGCCGCGCCCACGTGGGTTCCCTCCCTCGTCCCGTCCACCTACGCCAACCCGTACCGGGCCGGTCTCTCGGGCGGCCTGGGCGGCGAGCTGGCCATCGTCCTGGGCCTCATGGCCTTTCACTCGGCCCGTCCGTCTGAGCGGGGGCGGTGCGTCGACGAGGTCTTTCTGGGCAAGCCGAGCGAGAGCTCGGGGCTCTGGAAGGATTATCACTGGCGGACCACGAGCTCGCCGCCGGGATGTACGTTGTTGCCACACTGTGTCTTGCCGGAGAAGTGGAAAAAAAATGAAGAAGAAGAAAGGAAAAAAAGAACAAAAATGTGCCATGCACGACCAGCATCCCCCCCCCCCCGATAATCCCCAATCCCCTCGCGCCGCGTACAGAACAACACCCGCTGACCCCCTTTCCAGATCCCCTTTCCATGCAGGAAACCCCGCGCGGCTTCCTCGTGCACATCTGCTTCGACCCCGAGAACCCACAGGGGAGCACCGCGCAGAATCTCGCCGTGCTGGAGTGGCAGGGCCCCTTGGTCTTGGGCTAGCGTGTCGAGGGCACTCTGCCGACAAAACTCCAAAGGGGCGGGCGTTTGGGGAGATTTCAACTGAGAAGTGTGGGCGTTGGACGTGGCCGTGGTCCATCCTGGAGATCGAGACTGCCTGGAATCGAGTGCGGAAAATCGAAAAGCCCCGTGCTGCCGAGTACCAGTCCGTCACTGTTGTGTTACGGCCCCAGGGTCGGTGACCAAACACATTTCAATTGACGTCCCTGCGTGCCTCTCGATAGAAAATACCCCTGACGCCCATCGTCTATTTCTAATGTCGTGGAAACATTTCTATTTTGTATTCACCTACGCTGCCTCGGAAAAGCCCGCCTGACCCCGCCAACGTCATCTCCTCGTCACCCGACCCCAATCCAATCCAATCCATTATATGTTTTGCTTTGTTTTTTTCCTTTGTCGGGGGAAAAAAAAACTGGACAAACTCCGCAGCTACTTCTCCTTTTTCCACGTTCCATTTCGTCGTCGCGCGCACAGCCCCAAAGTGTACAGGTCTGTGGTTGCAGAATGGTTTCGCTCTTTTTGGCACCTGAAAACGGACCTTTTTCTTCCTGTATACATGTCCCTTTCTTTTTTGTGACGTGGAGACGCGTGTCTGCTCAAACGACATCAGGCAGACGGACTGCTATGTCGCCGCTTTGGGTGATGTATCGTACCCAGGGTAGGGAGGGGTATTGCAGCTATGAGTGGTTTTGTCAGCGACTGTTTGATCACATGTGGTGTTTTCTTTTTTCCTGTATTATGTTGGGAGTATTTTTTTTTCCCCTTGCTTTCGTCTGCTTTCCTCTTTTCTTCACAAAAGAAAGTAAAAGAACCGAAAGAGTTGGGAAGCAGAAAAGCAGGATAAAATGGTTGATACGGCCGAGGCGCAGGAACTTGAGGCGCAGGAATTTGCGGCGCATACCTTTGGTTCCGTAATCTTCAAGTACCGTACTTGGATTCCACTCGTGGTAAAGTAGGGAATTTCAAACTTGACCTGGATGGGCCGCTTGGCGCCCTTGCCCATGCCCCCTATGCCGCCCATGCTGCCGCCGAATCCGCCCGTCATGCCGCCGCCGTGTTCGTCGTCACCTCGCACGCTGGGAAGGCCCAGCTCAGCGCGCATGAGAAACTCCTTTTGGCCGCCAAACTGTTTAATCTTCCAGACGATGGCGCTCTGTTCGGGCGCGTAGTGCACCGAGCCAATGTTGGTTCGGAAGCGCGGCGTGTCTGCGTCGTCGGGGACGGGAATAATGACCTCGACATTGTTTGCCGTGCTGCGGCGCTTGAACTGCGCCCTGGCCTTGAGCATGTACTCGATTCGTGAGCCCGAGTGCGACTCCACGAGGCATTCTACCCATATGAGAGGCTTGACTTGTGTATTGAGCCGGTAGGACATGAGCTCAAATTCGCCATCGGGCGGGATGAAGCTGATGGTGCGGTCGTTCTCGAAGCGTGACAGCCGGACGCATTGGTGGAATTTGACATCCTCCATCTCGATCGACTTGCCTCGCGTCGTCCGTCCCGTCGTCTCAAACATGACCTTGTCGTTCAGTCCGAGTCGCAGCTCGGGCATGCCGCTCAAGTAGCACTTCATCTTGATGGCGCCCAGGATCTCGCTCCGTAGCACGTTGCCGTCGGCGCTGACCAGCAGGTTCAGACTCTCGACAACATCCAAAAACACCTCGTTCTTGCGGTATCGGATGCCTTCTGACCGCCACGATACCGAGTTGGTCACGGCGATGGGGGGGCGTGCCTGGATCTCGAGCTTGTGCGATTCTTGAGTAATGTATTCCTGCAGGATTTTTGACTCGGTGGTCTGCGGGTATCCAAAGTCCATCATCTCATCCAGTAACTCATATATGATGACGAAATTGTCGCGGATAGATTCTTCTTCGAGGGCTTTGAAGTACTCGGTAAAGACTTCGACGATTTTGTGAAGGAAGAGCAGGATCTCGGCGGCGTTGGTATTGCGTTTTGTTAGAGCAAGTAGATAGAGGTTGTTGTGGCGGATGTAGAGGTACTATTCCAAAGATCGTGCCAACACGACGGTCAGTCCCTTACCGCACCACAGAAGAATGTATACCTTGGGGGTTTGGAGAAGGGCAGGCAGTGAAATATTGCGCCTCGCCACGGCATATCCACACGTACATTGATTCCTTCGTGAGAAAAGCATGGCGGTACGGCAGATGATTCTTCTTCGGCATCGGAAAGGAGGATGGGGAACTTTTCCACGGCAGACATGGGAATGTCGCCTCTATAGTTGCGGGCAAGAAGTGTCTATGCGAAGGAACATTTGATTCCGTCGTTGTCAGTATCGTTGCTCTTTTTACTCCACGGCGACCCTTCCTCCCCTTCTTTCTTCCTCCCCTCTTTCTTCCTCCCCTTCTTTCTTTCTCCCCTTCTTTCTTTCTTTCTTTTGCTTGCGCCAAATACAAGCGGACCGTTGATGCTCACCTTGCCCTTCAAGTCTAGGAAAAAAATTGCCGACGCCATGGCTGCAGCTGTTTCTTGTCAAGATAGCGCAACTGCGGGGGGTGGAAAGCAAACAAGCGGCCCAGCGCTGGATTGGGTATAGAGATGAGGGGGGAGGAGGATGAACTGGCACGGGGCCAAGACGGAGGAGTCAGGTGCTCTATCAGAGTCGCTTCGTCATGTAGCCGGTCGTGTTTACTGCGTTTTTTTTTTTCGATTTTTTTTTTCGGGGTTTCGGGGTCGCGGGGCTCAGTCCGGAGCTTCTGCCTTTGGAGCTGCGACCTGCGTGGTCATCCAGGGTTGTGATGCTAGACACTTGCCGCCTTTCGAGAATCGTCCCGTCTGAAATGCTGTGCCTGGCCGGCACGTACTACCTAGAAAGCGGTCACTGGGCTTGAGATCGGCGTGTCATTGCTCGGCAAAGCTCCGGCTGAATGTCCACTACAACATCTGCCCACAAAAGATGGCCAAAGTGCCGGAAGGTAGGAGACGTCACGTGCAGCTTTTTGTGGAAAGCGCCCCGTTTTCTTTTTTCTTTTTTTTTCTATCCCCCCACTCTTCATCACCACGCATCCACTTTAAAAGCAAAGAACCGCCAGCTTCCTCGTTTCCTTCTTCTCTTCTCCATCAACGCACCCTCTAGACAGTGCAGACCATCCCCCAGCCTATTTTCGACGCGACATTCTGTCATGTCGTCTATGGAGCCGTGGATGATGTCTGCGATTTCGTGGTGCGGAGAAGGATGAATTTCTTTGGTTTCATAAGAGCTGCTCGAGTACTTTTGTTTTCCGTAGCTCGAGCGGCGTCAGAGGAACCGCACATTTTGACATGGAACTCGACGAATTGTTTCTCTTTTATCGCAAACGAGAAGACAAGGAGAGAAGACTGACCCGCACGTCCCGGCCGTCTCGTCACGACGCAACGCGATGCCGTCGCAATGAACGTCATGACGATCAATGGCCCCCGTTTATTCGAGTTAGGTGGCGACTGTGTTCCGATTTGAGAACGACAAGAAGAAATTGCTGCCCACTGAGATAGCCAAAGGATTGTGCAAACCCCCAGATGTGATGATCACACGAAGGCCGCCTGTCGAGACTTGCTCGGGCAATTCCCATGAACGAATCGAGCGGATGCGAAGTCGCTCTTGCGTAGAGAGTGGAAAGGGAGAAAAAACACCCTGATCTGCACCATCATCTTCATGTGCACTGTATCGGTCGGACAGTGTGCCCGGTTCATGGTTCAATCGTCATAAAACTGATCGCCAACCTGCCCCGCGGGACGTGCATGCTTAGCAATGTCTTGTTACGCTCATCGGCGGTCATCGGCGGACCCAACGAGCACGTAGACGAGCGGCAACGGCCGTTTGCATGGCAGCAACAAAGCAACAGACACCCGCCCACCAGTTCCGCGCGCTCAGGCACTCGAATCTAACACTTAGTTCCTGTTGTTCTTTCCATCCTCAGTTACTGCGCGTCTCACGTACTCGTTATTGCAGAGCACCAATCGCAATCGTGCCGCACGTAAGCGATCGAGACACATCTTCTTTTGGCATCGGCGTCCGTGGTTTCGTTGTAGCATGACTTTTGGGTGAGCAGCTGAGACTCAATCTTCCAGCGTGGCAGGCAAAAGGCAAAGGCAAATCGATAATCATTGACCTTGGAGGAAAAGCATTGCCGGGGATGGTCCAAATGTGCCAAGCCGCCATGTCGCCTGCTCGCTGGAAGACGAGCCCATTGAGCAGACCATGGGAAGTGGGAAGCTAGTGCTCAACCGACTAGATGGACATGGATTGATGAATTCATGGAAGAATGGCCTTGTCCGGACAACAGTTGGAGCACGCAAAATGTCGTGCTGGGCGCGACTTGCTTGGCTTGTGGCGGTCGTCGCGCGCATGTGATTTCCCCACCACATTCGAGGAAGGAGCCAGCACGTGCAAAGCTAGGCCGGATAGAGAAGACGGACCAGCAGCTGACACTTGTCTTTGCTTGGCCCAACAATGAATTGAATTGAACCTGAACCGACTCTGTTCAACACCGAGTTGAACACGGACAGGCACGTGCGTAGACGGACGACGGGTGCGCCAAGATGTGTACTAAGACTATGTACATATATATGTACATATATATACGTACATACCTACTCGATGGGAGCCAGGGCGTGGCCGTGGTGCCTTGCAGGCGGGCAAAGCCGTGCTCGTTCGCCCTCTGACCCTGCACATGCAAGAGCAGAGCAGCTGTTGGTCGAGGATTGATTTCATTGACTCGTTGCAGGATTGCGCCGGGTGAAGTCTGGTCTGATTTCATTGCATGTGCCTGGCACCCGCCGATCCCGACCCCGTCGCGTGTGGATTTTGTTGGGGCAATCGTGGCACGTGCACGCGAGCACACCCAGCTGTCAGCTGCCAGCTGCCAGCCCGCCAGTCTGCCAGTTGCCAGTTGCCAGTTGCCCTTTGCCAGTTGCCCTTGGGGCCTTTGCCAGCTGCCAGACTCGACCACTCAGCGGCCGGCCGGCCATGCAGCTGGCGACAAGTGCCAGCGCGAACAATCACATGCTCTCATGCCGCCGCCCCACCCACATCCACCCGCATCCACCCACATCCAAGCCCATCCACGCCCACGTCCACGCCCACGCCGTCCCCGCTGCCGTCAGATCGTCGTGCATTTGGTCGTGGAGCACCGCGGCCTGGGACCAGCGACCGTCCCAAGTCGACTTTGTCTTCTTCTTATTGTTGTTGTTGTTGCTGTTGTTCTAGTTGCCGTCGTTGTCGTTGTTGCTGCTGCCCCCCCCCCTTTCTTCCCTTGGCATACGGGATCCTACCACGGCTTTCGCGCATCGCATCTTCTCCTCGTCTCCTCTCGTCTCGTCTCGTCTCGTCTCCTCTCCTCCCCTCGTACCGGCCAGAGCGACCCTTGGCTTCTGATACTGCACGCTGGTGCCTTATCACACCCAGAGACCCGACAGACCAGACACAACCCGGACCAGACTCCATGCCAGCCATACCGTCCGTGTCGTTCAACACTATCCAACACCATCCACACCGCACCAGACCATACGACCTTGCCCTATCCGCCTCTTCCATCCCCCATCCAGGATCCCCTTCCGTCGATTCCCATCACTTCTCGCCTTGCTCTGGCTGGCTTCCATCACACCATCCATCCTCCCACCAGCGCTCAGCCCTCCATCACATCAAGCTGCCTTCCCCCTCCCGCACCCTTCATCACGTCCGCAACCTTTTTTCATCCTGCTCCTCTGCCGTCCTGGCGGTGCGTCGCCCACGGGCCGAGACCGTCTCTTCACGTTTGGGCATATTCGCCAATCCGTGCCGGCTGGCACGTACACACCTTCATCCCACGATAGTCCTCGTTCTGGCTTCCCTTTGATCCCGACGTGTCTTCGGGAGGCGCGGCGCCGCTGCTCCAATGCAATACTCACCGCCGCCCGATCTCGATGCTCTATCGACGCGACTTCCCCCACTGACACATCACGACAATGACAGGGTACTTCCGTCCTTGAGCTCCCTCACCGGCGTTCATGCTTTCCGCGGCGAAGCGCTGCGCGAGGATCAAGATCACCAAGCCCCGCGCCCATCACACGTCAATTGGCCACCACTGAATGGTTCTCTGTCGAATCGACATTCTCCTCCCGCTCCGCTGAACTTACACGGTAGGACTGGCAGTGAGGCCAGACCTATGGATGTCGATGGAGACGTGAGCGTGACCAGCGGTGCCCCAACACCACCAGGTCGACATAGTCCAAGCAACATGGTGAACCTGGATGACCCCGATGTACGACTTGCGGCGGAAGCCCTCGGCGACTTACGAGCCGGTACGTCTGATTGAGGTTGCTGATTAACGCTTGCTTCTCCACTCGCCGTCAAGGACTGGTCTTGGGCCATTGTCCTTGTTTAGTTTTCTTCCTTTTTCTTCCTTTTTCTTTCTTTTTTTTTACTTTCTTTTTTTCTTTTCTTCTTTCTTTTTTCTTCTTTTTTTCTTCTTCTTTTTTTTCTTCTTCTTTTTTTTCCACCTCGTTAATGTCTCGTCCCTAACGCTGCTCACTAGATTTCATCTCCTCTCCGGCTGATTCAGCTAGCATCGCTGCATTAAGCCCGAAACTCCCTGGCCACTACCAAACACCATCCTCGTCCCAAACAAGATCCCCACGTCCTGAACCCTTGTTGTCGCTCCTCACAACGGCTCATCCACTCGTGGCCAGTACCATTGGCGGTGCCAGCACAGCGTATGGCGGTGCAAAGAATTTCTCGCCGCGTTTTAAATCAGGCGCCGAATACGTTGAAGGATACCTGACTCCCATAGCCAATAAGTTCAATTTGGTCGGGCGTGCCACCGGCGTTGAAGGTGGTGTTCGGTGGTGGCTCGGCCACAGACGCCAGGACGGTACGACCAACGGCCATGGAAATTCAAAGAAGCGGCGCAAAGTTGGCCAGGGCGAGGAAGGCGCCAACAAAAAGACCAGGGACATGCTGACTGGTGATTTCGACCTGTCCTTACCATCCACTCCACGGGGCAACCGAAGATCATCTTCGGCGAGTACCGTAGACACCCTGCCAGCCTACGATGAGATGCGATCTCCGGCTTACAGCGAGACGGCCCCGTCAGTGCAGGAAACGCCTCGATCTTCTCCCGCCAACGGATCCTGGCAGTCCCGTCTCATGACGTCGACGTCCGGGCTCAGTGTTGCGATGAGTGCGGAGAGTCTCAAGAGCTTGAAATACTGCTTGCGGTGGCTGCGTTGGACCAATAGCCACATGAGCCATGTGATTGGAAATCTGAAGTCGACCTTGGAGGAATACGAGCATACGACGGAAGCGCATGAAGCGACACGGGACTCGACCACATCCCAGCAGGGTGATGGCGAGGAGACTGACTCGGAAGGGAAGCACCACGGGGCACGGACGCCGGAGCAAGCCCGCACCGAGTTGACGAACAAGCTCAACACGCTCAAGGTGGATGTGCTCAAGACTCTTCAGGACACCATCAATACCGTCTCCAAGTACGCCGGGGGTGCCCTACCCGACAACGCGCGTATCCTCGTACGCCGTCATCTGACCAGCTTGCCGCAGCGCTTCCGCGTGGCGAGCATGACCGAGGCGCCGGCCAGTAGCGACAGACACGGGGACTCTGCGGTGCAAGATGGCGCGCAAAAGGTTCTCGTCCTGGCCAAGGAGGGTTTGGACATGGTGACGCAGATCAGCGGCGTGTTGGATGGCACCATTGTCAGTGCCGAGCAGTGGTGTGAGCGCATGGGGAAGCGACGTCGACCCACGAATGACGGCGATCAGCTTGAATCGCCCCAACTGGCATCGCAGGCTGCAGGCGCTGCTGATGTGAAGATGGCGGTATAGTCGGAGATCGTGCCCATCTTGTTCGAATGCGTGGAAACACCAAGCAGTTTGGCAGAGGAAGACGTGTTCCGAGCCACTTTTTGTCTTTTTTGAGCTTTATTGCTGTGATTTCTTAATCTATGTCGTCTGGAGACAAGGGGCAAAAGTCTGCTAGAATGACGAGGACCATGCATTTACGGTGCACCTCGCGGGATTTAGGTGCGAAATGGTGTGTCATATGCGATGCTGCAATTTTGTTTCCTTTCTTCTCTTTTATTGAAAAAAAAAAAGATGTTTTTTTTTTTTTGTTTTTTTTTGAAAAAGCATCTGTCTGGTCCTGTCCGTCTCAAGCTACTTACTGTACTGCCGGAGCCGTGTATCATGACGAGCAGGAGCGTATTCTGTGGTACTTGGAGTTTATTCCTGTCCTATCCTTTTCCTATTTCCCTTGCATGGTGTCCTCTCCATGCTCCTCGTTTAGGTTCGTACGTCCTCATTTCTAATAGAGGCCGCTGAAGCGGACAAGCGCCTGCGACGGAGCAGTGCAATGAGGCAATAAAATTTCGGGCCAGTCCCCCCCCCCCCGGAAGTGGTGAGCGAGGTGTAAAGGGGCCCGTGTGAAACACGGCGTGTGCTGCGGGATCCGGCGGGAGTCGAGAAACGGTCATGTCCGTCGTGCCGCGCGGGAGTGCATCGCCATGATTTTGAAGACGTGGGTGGCATGTCGTTTTGCGAGGGCTCGAGGGCTTTTGTCTTGGCGGCGGATGAGCCGGACGGTGCTTGCCTGGGAGAGGCTGTGTGTGTTGGGCTCATGGGCGGTGGTTGCGTCGTGGGTAGATGCCCGGCGAGAGGTCTTTGGTGAGAATGTCGGAAACGTTACGTGTCCATGGACAGCCTTTTTAGTAGGAAACGGCGAAGGGGGAGAGAAGATGTATATATACAATATTAATATACACCCTTTTTAGCAGGAAAATGGTAAGAAAAGAGAAAAGATGCACGTTTATTTACATACATCCTTTTTCGCAGGAAACGGCGAAGGGAGAAAAGACAAATATACATCTATGTATCTCTAAAAAAAAAAAAAAAACAGAACCCCCCCTTTCCCTCACGACACAACGCAACACCGAGCATCACACGTGCACGTCGAGGGCAAACAGACCCCTCTCGATGCAGTTGAGCACGACGGTCCCCGACGCAAACCAGATGTACGAGCTCCAGGCGCCGTAAAAGGCCACCTCGGGGTCGTGGTCGTCCTCGGGCCAGCAGTCAAAGTGAGCGACCTCGCGCATGCGCCGGCCCGTGGGGTCGTCGACGACGGACGAGGCGTCGACGACGCGCAGCCCCGAGGCGTAGTTGGCCATGTAGGCGGTGTGGTTCCGGACGTAGAGGTTGTGGTCGATGGCGTCGACGGGGCTCCTGTAGATGCCCGTGACGACGGGCTGGGTGAGGGAGGAGATGTCCCAGATGTAGGTCCTGGTCTTGAGGTCGTCGACCTGCCCCCTCTTGCTGCGGACGGCCTCGTCCTGCTCGTCGTCCATGAGCATGTAGCGCCAGTCGTCGTCGAGCTCCCAGCCCTGGTGTGTGAAGGCGCCCTTGCCGTCGACGGCGTCGTAGTAGTTCGTCGAGAGGATGCGCGGGTTCCGGCGGTCGGTGACGTCGTAGACCATGAAGGAGTGGATGTTGAAGGTGAGGCAGATTTCGCGGGCGTGGAACCGGGCGTCGGGGCCGCGGTAGGTGACGCAGCGGGCGTCGTGGACGTAGTCGCCGTCGCCGAAGCAGCCCTGGAGGGTCGGGCGGGAGGGATCGCTGACGTCGATCATCATGAGGCCCTGGTTGAGGTCGTCGCAGGTGGCGTTGCTGCCGCCCGAGAGGAAGACGGTGTTGGTTTCCGGGTTGGTGATGACGTTGTGCGCCGCGCCGACGTCGGTGAAGAGCGCGGTGAGGTCGCTGGTGGTGTCGAAGACGCGCGGCTCCGAATCGTCGCCGAGCGAGAGCAGCTTGTGCAGGTCAAAGACTTGCATGCCGTGCATGGTGGATTCGGAGCTGATGTAGGCGTGGTGGCCGATGACTTTGATGTCGCGCCAGATGGCCACGTCGGTTTGCGTCGGCAGCCGGCCCATGTATCGGAGACGTCCGGATCTCGTCACCTCTACAAAGGCCGTGCCGTCCGTCTGGCCCACGAGGGCGAATTCTCTGCCGTCGTCCGAGGTCCAGCCTGTAGGGGGGGGGGTTGTACATGTCAGTACCGGCAGTCGAGGAGTCGAGGAGACAAGGAGACAAGGAGTCAAGGAGGCCATGGAGTGCGTGAGGGCAATCTGTAGGAAAAGGAAAATCACCAATGTCTTGCCGGACATAGAAAATAGAATGGACACGACGGGAGCAGCCCCGCGAGTAAAGACGTACCCCAGATATCATTGCCCTCGCGCGACGTGCTGCCCATGGCTTCATGGGTCATGGACCCCTTGACATCAATGTTGTGGCAGCTGTACTCGCCAGCCTTGCCGTCCTTGCACTCGACATATCCCGTCCCCTGGTAATTCTTCTCGGCAAACACGCCGGCCTCCTGTTTCTTCTTGTGGAAGCTGGCCTTTGCCCTCATGACTTGAGACATCTTGCTCGCGGCCGACTCGGCTTGAACGTAGCCCGCGGCCATGGCCAGCAGAGTGACGGTGCCCAGCTTCATGATTCGCGATTCCGTCTTCGAGATGAAACAAAAGAAAGAGCAAGGCGTCTCTTGGCAACAACAACAACAACAACAATGTACACAAGGAAATCGAGCCGTCCGTTGGAAAAAGTCAACATGTAGCAAATCTCGCCACGAAGCCGACACAATGTCATATCCTGTGCCACGATGGCGTGGGAAATCATCCGCCCTTTAAAGGGGAAAGAGGAACTTCTCGACAAGCAAGCGTTATGCACCGCCCAGCATCTCGGGACACATCATGACTGACCCAAACGGGACATCGGAGAGGAGCATTGTGTGCCTGGTGCACCATGCGTTTTTTGTCATTTACCACTACTCTGGGCAAGCAGGGGCAAGGAAGACAAGTCCAGGAGCAAATGCCACGAGGCTCAGGCGCCCTGACGAACTATACAAAACGTCGTGGTATGGAAAATATGATGAGCACATGGAGGCGCAGCAGCACAATGCGCGTAAAACGTGGCATGCACGTGTGTATAGAAAGAAAAAACGCAGGGAGGCAGATACCCCCTTTCCGGTAGTTGCTGCTGTGCCTTGAGCAATCCGAGTTGTTGTTGGGTGTTTACGTATTCGATACGCCTTGTCGGCTTCCACTTATTTCGTCTCTGTTTTCTTGGTAGGTGGCTCTCCTTCATTTCGTCTGTTGGATCGTCGACATTGGTATTGTGAACCAGTTTCAAAGGTCCCCTGGTTTTGCCAGATGTTGGTCGTTCCTGGGAAGCATAGTCATAATCCAACCAACCAGCAAGTCAACCATGTCGTCTCCCACTCTTGCCGCATCAAAGAGCAGACCTTTTCATTTCCAGAAAAAAAAGGAGAGGGGGGAAAGAGAGAGGAGAGAGAGAGAGAGAGAGAGAGAGAGAGAGAGAGAGAGAGAGAGACCTGGATGGATTGGGAGACGTGTCCCGGCCAAAGTCCGAGGAACGCGGGCTATTTGTGTCCCAGGCCAGCCTCATTCTTATTGTCCGGTCCATTGTGCTGTGTCGGCCCCGGCGCTCTGTTTCCTGTCATGAGCTTTGATGAGCACCGAGTGCCGTCTTTGGGTAGGCCACGAACATGCGTTTCCTTAAATGAGGCACTTTTCTGTCATCAAGCAAAACTGGCCCATGCTTTCACAGCCACACCGTCTCCCCTTGGATTATCTTATAGTTTCCCACGTTCCCCTGGTCACAATGGCTTGCTGCCCTGTCGAGCGAGCTGTTGACTGCTTGGATATGACTCGTCACGCTATCGCCGGCCGTCTGTGCAAATGGTGCGGGGGCTGCATGCTCGTTCTCGAGTCCGAATGAGGCCGTCCCCGATCGCCACGACCACGGACCGAGATGGAGCCGCATTTGATACAATTTTGATGGGTTTCATGCTCGCACGGTCGTGTCGCATATTGACCTTGAACGAGAGCTTCCCACATCCGGAGCCGTACATGGAAATATACATAGTATGTACATATGGAGGTATGTCCAACGCCATGGAAAGGTGCAAAATGTAGGTAGGCATCTCTGCTCTGCGCTTCGGTGATGAGCCAGCATCTGCATAGACAGGAGACGAGGCCCAGTATATAGGAAGATAGTATTCCATCTTCTGTATAGTATTATCAAGCAAAAGTCCCTCATACACTCAAGGCGGCGCACGGCTGTGGTTCCATATATAACAGAGAGTATAGTGTGCTCGGCCGGAGTAGTTGGTCGCCCTTTCATGCGCCTGTAGATCCTGGGCGCCGAGAGGTACGTGGTTGCGTGTGTGACGTGAGCTACGGCCGCAACCTCTCGGAAGTCGGCTCGCCTCTTTTCAGACCAACTCGTCGAGTCTTTATTCCAGATTTCCACCAGCTTTTCGTTGATTTTCCCATCTATATCGTGCTTGGGATTCTGAATAAATACGACGTTTTCCGGATCCGACATGGTGCAGGATGAAAAGCTGCTGCTGTAGTCGTACAAGTCTCTCAGAATCCAATTCTTTTTTATCAACGTTGGACTTCTAAGTAAAGAGTTTGCGCAGGTCCAGGTCGGGAAGACTCACGAGACGCACTTCGGAGTGGCGAGTGACGAAGAGTCTCTGAGGCCTCAGAAGATGAAGGCAAGAACGTGTAGAAAAAGGAGTTTGCACGTACACGTGCTTGCATTTTGTGTTTTTTTTTTTCTCATCAGAGGCCGCAGTGCTGCCAGCTGTTGACCCTCAAGCTAGCATGGACGGACAGCTGACGACGGCCGCCGCGCACCCAAAGTAAGCCAGTCACGACTCTCCATTCAGCCAATTCCTCACGCCAAATCTCATCTCTGGATATCTACCCATATACACCTTGCCTTGGCTCATCGTAGACACGGATTCTGCGCTGTTTTTTTTTTTTTTTTTTTTTTTTTTTTTTTTTTTTTTTTTTTTTTTTTTTTTATTATTATTATTGTGTCTGGTATCTTGCACAAAAAAACCTCGCAATCCTCTTGTCGGCGGGTACAGCCAACGTCATCTTCATGTGCATGTATTGTGCAATGTACATAATGTACAGGGTCGACTCCAAGAGTGGAGCCGGCCACGCAAAACGTGCATCATGGCCAAACAAACCCCCCCCCTCGGCGCGCAAACCTCGCCCTCGCTCCCACCAGCCATGGACTCCGACAGCCTCTCGACGCTGCTCGCCTCGCTCAAGCGCTCAACCCTCAGCGTGCACAACCGGCTCGCGTCCATCCACGCGGACGCGCGCTTCGTCGCCGCCGCCGCCTCGTCGCCCTCGCTGCTCCGCGGCGGCG
>SRPY01000032.1:0-110112 GCA_018360145.1 Claviceps africana | reverse complement strand
TTATTTTTTAAAACGTTTTTAAAAAGATAAAATAAAATAATATATAGTTTAGTATAGTTATATATTAATATTAATATAGATACTAAGGTATAATATATTAGTAGTTTAAAGTAATAGAGATAAAGTAATAAAGGGGCTTATATTAAGCTTATATTAAAGACTAAAAGGTACTATTATTTACTATTATTTCTTTTATAAAGTAAAGGTTAATTAAAAGTATAAAAGGTAATTAATTTTAAAGAGCTACTTTATTAAGTATTATATAAAGCTAAGTTAATTAAAGGTAATATAAATTTCCTTTAAGTTTTAAATTAAGCTTACTTTAAACTTTAAAGAGTAAAGGTAATTATATTTAAAGTATTAAAGAATAAAGTAGTAAATATCTTTATAGTTACTTTAGTAATAATATATTAATAAGTTTATATTAAAATTATAATAAAAGTAAAAAAAGGAGTTAAAGTTAATTTTTTTAATTTAAAGTTAAACTAAAGCTAATAATTTAAACTTAATAAAGTAATAGTAAAGTTAAAATACCTTTTTTTTAAAGTAAAAGTATAGGTTTTAATTAATTATAATAAAGTATTAATTTAAGTATTAATAAGCTATTAAAGCTTATTTTTAAAGCTATTGCTCTTTTTAGTTTAATTTTAGTATTTTAAATATAGAAAATATAGTAAGGTTTAATGAAGGCTAAGTTAAAAGTAATATATAGTTAATATAGAGTTATTATTTATATTAAGTGTTATATTAAAGGTAGGTTACTATTAAGGTATAGGCTATTTAGATTTTATTAGCTATTTTATTTATTTTAATTTTATTATAGAATTATTAAGTATAGTAGCTAAGGTATAGGTTTAAAAAAGGGATTATTACCTTAGTTTTAATTAAAGACTATAGTATAGCTTTATAAATATTAATAATAATATAAAGGCATTAAGTTTACTTTATAATAAAGGCTTTAGTAATACCTTTAGCTATACCTTTATATTTAGTTAAAGTGTAATATAAACCTATACTATAACTAATAAGGCTTTAAATAATTTAAGTATAAAGAAGTTTAAACTTATATAATAAATACCTTTAAATAAATATAAAGAGTATAGTAAAGGTAAGTTATTATTATATTAGTTTTATAGTAAACTTAAGCTAATAAACCTTTTATTAAAGTTTATAGTAAATTTAAATATTGAGGAAATAGGCTAACTATATTAGCTAAACTATTATAATTTTAAGTTAAACTAATATTATTATTAGCTATCTCTTTTTATTAAAGTAAATAAGTTTACTTTTTTATAAATAGAACTTTAAGCTTAATTTATAGAATTATTCTTAATAAATTACTTAAGTAGTTTTAAATTAGGCTTAAATCTCCTTTATTATATAGCTATATACTAAGATATTAGTATTATTAAAAAAGCTAAGTATTAATATAAAGTTAACTATTATAAGTTTAGTGTAAAGTAAAGTAATATAAAGAAAAAAGAGAATTAAAGATATAAAAGAGCTTTAAAGAACCTTTATAAATACTATATAAAGGGCTATTATTTAGCTATTAAATATAAGGTAGGCTTTATATAATATAGTAAAGGCTTAGGTTTAGTGTATTATTTATATAAAGAGCTTAGTAAAGATTATTATATAAGTAAGTTTTATATAATATATAATATTAAAGGTAGCTAAAATATTAAGCTAAAAAAGTAATATAGTGTTACTATAATACTATATTATATATATAGCTTTTATTAAAATAGTAAGGGCTATCTCTATAAAATAATTAATATAGTTATTTATTTAAAGCTTTAAAAAAGCGCTGCCCTCCTTAGCTATATAGGTAATTTACACTACTACTATTACTTTTAAGACTTTATTTATAATATTAAAAAAGGAGATTAGCCTTTATATATTAATATACCTCCTTTCTTTAAGTAACTTTTTTAGTTTATAAAGAACTATAACTTTAGCCTTTTAAGCTAAGGCTAGATAGTGCTTAATATAGTAGTATATATTAAGTAGGTTAAAGAGAATGCTAATAAGTAGTTTACTATAGGCTTTAAAGAACTTTATTAAAAGCTTATTAAGTTTAAAGGCTTTTTAGCTAGCTAGTCCTTTAATTATATTATATATCTTTAAAGCTATAAAGTAGTTTTCCTTTAAAAATATAGTAGAGTTAAGTTAAGGGCTAAGGTTAGTTAGTATATTATTTATATAAGTAATTAAAGTAAGAAAGAATTTATTAAAAAATACCTTTACTTTATTATAGTAAAAGGTAGCTAAAGGCATACTATTACCACTATAGTAAAGGGCTAAAACCTAAGTAATTTTAAGTAGTAAACTATTATAAAGTTAAGCTTATTATTTTAGTTTTTAAAGGTTGCTTTTTTTAGCTATTATATTTACTACTATATAGCGCTAAGAGCTATATTATTTTTTATAGATAACTTATTCTTAATTTAAAGCTATATTAATAGTAGCTTACTAGCTTACCTTAGTGTAGTAGCATTATTAAAGTCTTTAGGTGCGTTTTATATTATAAATAGCTTTATAAACCTTAGGGGTCTACTATAGCTACACTTTAGAGGCGTTATAAAGGCCCTTTAGTATAGAAAGGGTAGTAATAGTAGTAAGTTTAGCTATAAACTATATAGTAAAGGAGTTAATTTAGTAAAGGGTGTTAAGGATAGCTATATATTTTATATATATTAAGTATTTAATGTATTAATATAGTGTATATATAATTATATAAATATAATAAAAGTATTTAATAAGTTACTAAATATATTATATATATATTAAGTATTTAATATATTAATACTATATATATATAAATTTAATATAAGTAAGTTATAAATTAGGCTTAAGTCTCCTCTATTATATAGCTATACACTAAGATATTGTGTCGGGCCGAAGGGTCAACAGAAATGCGTGATAGGATGCGGTCGGGAATTAACCCAACGCAACCACAAAGGAAGGAAAAAGGAAAAGAGCCTCTAACACAGCAGGGATTAATTAATTAAGAGGTATAAAGAGGTCCTCTTTTCTTAAATAGCTATAAAAAAAAAGGGCGGCCATTATAAGTTTTTATATATGCCTGATTTAATTAATTAATTAATTTAAGCCCGGCCGCAGCCGCAGCACCCCCTCTCCCCCTTTAGTGTGTATACACTAAGGTTAATTTATTATAATACCTTTATTTTTCTTAATATCTTTAACTTTAAACTATTTAATTAATTTAATAACCTACTAATAAAACTAACCCTAATTATTTTTAATAGCGTAGTTATAATTGCAGTATTTTTATAATACCTTTAATTAGTTAGGGCTTATAGCCTCCTTATATATATTGCTCTCTCTTCTTTAGGCTAATATAAATAGTGGTTTTGCTTAGATAAATATTTTTAAAAGCTAAATATAAGGAATTAAGCTAATAAAAGGCACTTTTAAGCTACTACCTAAACTGCTTAATACTACCAAATATAAAGCCCTACTTTTAAGAGGGACTATATTATATTTAATTAAACTTATAAAACTATAATAATAAAATAATTAAAAGATAATTTAAATACTACTAATTATTTACTTATAAAGGCTAAGATATCTTTAAACGTCTATAGTGTAAGGCTACTTTAAATCTTATTCTATAGCCTATTAGTCTAAAGCTAACTACTAGTAAAAATATTAAATACAGCGCTAATACTGTAAGAAGGCACTTTAATTGCTAAATAGCTATTAAATTATTTACCCCCTTGCTTTTTAAGGGGAATTAAGCTATAGAATATTTAATTATATTTAATATAATAGAATTCTTACTTATTATAATAAGTGTTATATTTATTTCTTTTATTTCTTAAAGTTTTATCCTATCCTTTTTAGTCTTTATATATAGCACTACTAAAATAAATAACCTCCCTTAGTATATTAAATCCCTTTAAAAGCTAATTAACTCCCTTAATCTTACTTTATTATAGATAAAAGCTTTTAATTAATTATTTTAATTGTTTTCCCTTTCTATATTTAATAATATTATTTTTAAAAAATAGCTTTCCTTTACTTCCTTTAACTCTTTAATTAAAAACGTCCCCTTTATATAAGTTTTCTCTAAACCTTTACTAGCTAAACCTTTATTAGCTAAACCTCCTACTTTATTTAATATATCTTTTTTTAATAAAGTTAGAAATATTAGAGGTATTAAGCCTAAAGCCTTTATAAAGCTACTTAAAGAGACTATTAATAGGTAAAATACCTTTATAAATCTCTAAAGTAATCTTAATATTAGCTAGTTTAATAGTAAAAATATAGCTAACTTTTTTAAAGACTTTAAAGCTAAAATATAAGCTTTAGGGATTATAAAAGAAAATTAGTATTAAAAGTTTAAAAAGGAGGTTAACCTAAGTCTTTATATTAATATTAAGCCTTTTATAACTATATATACCTAAAAGGAAGCTAAAGAAGGGCTTATAGTTTAGTTTTAAGCTATACCTTAGGAGTAAACTAAAGATACTATATACTAACTAGAGAAAATTAATATAAAATAACTTTAAACCTACTTTAAAACTTACTTTTAGCTTTAAAAATATAGGGCTATTATAATAAAGGCCTTCCTTAATAATTAGAAACTACTATCTCTATAGTTTATTAATATATATAAAGCTATCCTTAGTAAGTTTATTATTAGCTTTATAGATAAATAGAATATAAAGTATAAAGAATTTATTAAAGGTAAGTATAAAGCACTGTAAGAAAAACTAAATAAATATATTATATTATACTTATAGCTAAAGAACTACAACTTAGTTTATAAAACAATAGTCTATTAAAGGGTTAGACTATTTAATTATTAAAAAAAGAGCTAGTTTATCCCTATTTAAAAAACTAATACCTTTATAGAAAACCTTACTATATCTTAATTAAAGACTATTAGTTTCCTTTAGTAAGGCACTACTAAAAATATAACTTATAAAGAGTAAATTAATAGCTTAATAATAAAGATAGAAAAATTATAAATAGCTATACTTTATAATTAAGGTAATCTATTTAATCTTTTAAAGTATATTAAGGAGAAGCTTTACTTATAGCCTTAGCTATTATAGAATTTAGTGTAAATTAAGGAGTTAAAGGAAATTAAAAATATCTAAATAAATGCCTTTAAAAATAATAAAAGATAGAACTTTATACACTGCTTCTATTATAATAAAGAAGGATACTACCTAAATAAATATAAATACTTAAACTATAATTAAAAGGTTAGCTTTATTTAGTATAACTCTTAAGCTTAAATTCTTACTATTAGTAATAGTTTTATAAAATATTAGATTTTATTAGTTCTATATAAATTATTTTTATAATTAAAAAGCTATATATATAAACTTATAGTCTTTTAAGTATAACACTTTAAAGACTATATAGTTAATTATCTCCTTCCTAAGGTTAAAAGCCTTAATAAGGGCACTAAGGAATATTAAATAATATTAACTAATAAGAAAAAAATATTTTAAGACATTACTAAGAAACTTAACCTTTTTATATACTACTTAGAAAGGTAGAGGCTAACTACTATAAAGATTTTAACTAAAGATAAACTACTTTAAATAAATATAATTATATTATAAAGGTAAAGTAGGTTAAGCTTAAAGAATAAATCTTTAAAATTAATAGCTACTATTAATGTAAATACTTTAAAAAGAGCTTATATTAAAGAACTTATTAATAAGCTAGTTATAGAGAAACGCTCTATATCTATTATATTTAAAATCTATAACTAAAGAGGTGTTATTAGTTATAGGAAAGAAACCCTTTAATAGTGACTTATTAGTTAGCTTTATAAAGAAGTGCTAGTTAAGAAAGTAAGCGTTAGCTTATAGGATCTTTTTAAGCTTTTTCTATAACTAGCTAAATTAATTGCTAATAAATGCGCAGTATATATAAAAGGCATCTAAGAAATTTATATTTATAATAGCTTTATAAAATTAGCTAAGTTAATATAAATATATAAATATTAGTAAATTGGAATTACTTAATTATTTAATTATTAAATCCTCAATTAAGTAATCTAAATAATAATAGAATTAATTAAGTAAGGAGAAACTAAAGAATCTAAAGTAGGCAATAGTTTTAGCTTATAATTAGTAATAGATTCTAATATTAAAATTAGCGTAGCTATTTAGGCAGCTTTATAATAGAGGTTAAAAGCGAACTTAAAATAGAGAACTCTTAAAGCGAACCCCTTTATTTTAAATAAGGGATTATTTAATTAAATAAACAGCAATTTAGTTAGTATAAATCTAAGCACTTAGAAGTCTTATAGCATAATTTACTTAAGTGTAATAGTAAGCTACCTTTAGAAATTACTTTACTTATAAATATAACTAAAGGATCCTAAAGGCCCCCTTTTAAAAGCTTTACTTAATATAGAATTATAAAGCAATTTTATTACTAAAAAGACTATATAAAAAATAGAACTTATTATTTACTTAATAAAAACTAAAGCTAATAGTATATTATATATAAATAACACTATTAATTTATTAGGTAAGGTTTAAGCTAAACTTTATTTAGGAAATATATAGACACTTATATATTTCTATATAGCGCTTAATATAGTCTTAATTTCTATTATCCTAAGTATACCTTTTATATATTAAGTATCAGCTTCTTTTAACTATAGCTATAGTTTTAATAAGATAAATATTTAATACTATTTTAGAGATATTATAGTTATTATATAAGTTATAAATTAGGTTTAGTTAGATCTAATTAATACTAGAAAATAAGTTATATAAATTAATATACTATTTATTTAAAAGAAAAAGGAACTAATTAAATTAGCTATAAATAATTAAATAGATGAAATTAAAAGGGAGTTTAAATTAAAGCTAAATAAGATCCTAATACTTATTATACTATTAAAAGCGTAGTAGGTTATTAGTTTTATCTTTACTTCTGCTATTAATTAATAGGTTTAATAACTTAAAGATATAGCTAAGGAAATCTAACTATAATAACTAATATAGGTATTTAATCTTAAGGTAAACACCCTTTATAAATATATTAATATAAAAGTACACCCCCTTAATAATATCCTTTTTAATAGGTTTATCCTTAATAGTAACCTTTAGTAGAAAATAAAGAAATAAAATAAAGTTAAAGGGCGTCTTAATATTAATAGAAAGTATAAAGACTTTATTATAAAAAGGTTTTTTAAACACCTATAAGGGTTTTAATTAACCTAAGAGAGACTTAATTAAATACTTATAAAAGTTAAGGAATATCTTACCCCTTTAGAAGTAAATGTTTTTAAGGAGATCCTTAGTAACTATAAAGCTACTTTAAAGTAGAATTTATTTAAGATAAGGAAAGTTAACCCCTTTATTATACTACTATAAACTATTAAAGTTATTAAATATAAGGCGTAGTAAGTAAAGTCTATTTTAATTCCTTTAAGGCTTTAAAAGAAGCTTATTAAATTATTAAAATAGAAAGTTAAATATAGATTAATACAAGAAAGTTATAGTTTTTATAGAAACCTATTCTTTCTTATTATAAAGAAAGATAGAGGAATTTATTTTATTTTATTAATAATATAGTATAATAGCGTTATAGTTAGGGATATTAATATCTTTAAAGGTATAGAAGCCTTTAGTAAGGAATTTATAATATATATAATCCTTTTTATTATTAACCTCTTTTTAAAGTACAATTAAGTTAACTTAGCAATTATAAGTTATAATCTTACAACTATAGTAACATTAATTAGGCTTTTAAGGCTTTATAAACTGCCTTAAGGGGCTACTAACTTAATTACCTAGTTTTACTATATTATAGAACGTATCCTTTACAATTTAATGCCCTATACTTATATACCTTTTTTTAATAATATTGCTATTAAGGGACCTACTATAGTTTATAATAATAATAAAATTATCCTAAGTGTTTATAAGTATATAATAAAGTATTTAATTAATTTAAATAATATTTTATTAAACCTTAAGCTTACTAAATACATTACTTCCGCTATTAAAAGTAAGTTCTACTAACCTACTGCTGTTATTATTAAGTATATTTATAGGATATATAGTAGAAAACCTATAGAAGTAAAGGTTATTAAGCTTTAAAAATAAAGTTATTATTTCTTTATAAAAGAGGTATAGTCTTTTATAAAATTAGCTACCTTTTATTGCCTTTAGGTTCCTTACTTTATAACTATCTTCTTACCTTTAATAAATCTTCTTAAGAAGAAGTTATATTAAAACTAAAAGCTAAAATATAATAAAGTAATAAAGAAGATTATTAAAGCTTTTATAAGTACCCTAAGTTTATAATTAATTAATATAAGTGAAGAGGGAGGAGAAATTATTTTTATAGTTAACGCTAATAATATAGAATAAAGCGCTACGCTTTTATAGGTATATAAGGAAAAACGCCACCCTATACGCTTTAAAAGCGGTATATAGAATAATATAGAGAGAAAGTATAATATTACTAAATAAGAATATTATACTTTACTTTACACTCTTTAAAGACTATAAATTTACCTCTTTAAAGTCCCTTTTATCTTAAAAATAGACTTAATAGTACTTAAATACTAGCTTTAAGGCACTATTAATAATATTTCTAGCGCTATTATTACTTAGTAGGTTAGCTATATTATACTATATAACTTTATAGTTTAATGTATCCTTAGAAAGGAAAACTAAGTTATAGATACTTTATTTTAAAAAGGCTAGGGACTATTAAATAATCTTAATAAAGTTATTAAAGGGGATATAAAAGAATTCATTAATTTACACCTTTATACTAACACTTAAGGAGGTAAAGATTAACTATTTTACTCTTTAAAGTTAGAGTAGATTATTTCCTACTTTATAACTTTAAAGAGACTATTTAATTATATAATAAAGAAGTTTAGATACTTTAAGAAAAAGGTATTAAGGTATTTCTTTAATAATAGAATTCTCTTTAAGTAACCTACTAAGCTTATAAAAGGACCTATATTTATTATTAATAATAAGAATAGGTAGCTTATAATTATTAAAGCAATCTATTTTAAGCTTAGTTATAAAGGTATTAAAGTTGTTTTTTAGGTAGTTAGACTTCGCTACTATTAAAGAGGTATATAGAATATAATTTAAGCTATAATTTAATATTATAAAATATACTAAAGATTTACACTATAGTATCTATAAAAACTTTTAATTCCTATTGCCTTTAGTAACCTAATAAGTAAGATATATATTAATACTTAGTATTATCTATTTAATTATAGATATAAGTATCTTTTAAAAGCTTAATATAACCTTATAGAGTAGGTAGAAGCTAAAGCTATTTATATTACTAATATTCAGGCTATATAGAGGTTTTTTAATAAGCTTATTTATAGGTTTAGGTTCTTCCTATATATTATATATAATAGAGGACCTAAAATAAAAGGGAAACTTATAGAAGCCTTAGCTAATCTTAGCATAAAAGGTATTTAAACCTCTAGCTATAATTCTAAAGCTAATGCCTTTATTAAAGTAGATTATTAGTCTCTTTCTTTTATACTTACTAAAATAAGCGAATTAAGTAGAAAATAGTTTAAGTACTTAAAGAGAGCATTATTTATAGATAGGATTATAATTAGGGCTTTTAATAGAAAGTCTGCGTTCTACTTTATCTATAAATAGAAACCCCTTTTTCCTTTAAAAGTAGAATTTTTAATATAGAGAATAGTTAATTAAAATAAAGTAACCACTACCTAAGATTTATTTACAGTTAAGATATATATTTTAAAGCGAAAAGTAAAAGACATTAAGTTTATAAAGAGAAAAGTACTATATTTCTAATAACTACTTACTGTATAAACTAACTATAATTAAGCTACTTCTCTTTATAAAGAATATAATTAATTAGTTAAAGGCAACCTTATATTTATTTATAATGTCCGTTATATAATAGATATATTAACTATATATAAGCTAACTATATAATAGAATAGCCTATTTTAAATCTATAGTTAAGTACCTATTATAGAAATATATAAACTAAAGACCTTAGATAGAATCCTTCTTAATAAAATAATTAATAGAGACTATCTTAAAAAATTTATACCTAATAAAGAAGGATAGTGGACTTTATCTATAGATAAATAGCTTTATTAGCTACTTTAATAAGGCTCTTACTCTATATAAGCGTATAATGCACTAAACTAGTCTCTTAAAGGTAATTTTAATAAGGCATTGTATAACCTCTATATATTCTAAACAATATATAATATATTTAATTAAATAATCTTTAATAAAAATAAGTCTCCTATTTTACACAATATTTTATAAGATAATAGTTTTAAAGATAGAGAGGAAGAGCTGCCCCTACGCTAATATCTATATTATTAGCTTAAAGTTTAGATTCCTGCTCTTTTACTTAACTATTAATATAAATATTAGGCTTATTATCTACTCTTTAATTACTAACCTTACTTTAAAACTAATTCTTATTTACTGTTTATTTTTATTTACTTCTTCTTATTACTGTTTTTTAATAATAAGCCTTTTGCCTTTACCTTTACTTTATTCCTTAAGGAGAAAGGAGCTTAAAAGCTCTCTTTAACTATTTAATTCACTAACTACTGCTTTATTTATTTATATATTTTATTTATTTAAGTTTACTACTTACTTATTATTTATTTATTTACTATTTATTTTCCTTACTAATTATTTAACTAATCTATTAAAACTTTTAAGTTAGGTTTAACCCTTTTATTTTATTATTAATTTCCTTTAATTCCTTTATTTCTCTATTTTATTTCTTTTAATTAAATATTTTAAATAGCTTTTTTATTATTTTACCTTTCCCTTTCCTTTACTTATATTCTATAAACTTAATATAAAATAAAGAGGAGGTATATTAATAGTAATAATAGAAGTATTTTTAGTAGTAAAAGTTCTATATTTAAATATAGCTTTAGTTAAAAGTCTTTTAATATTTTTAAAAGTATATTCCTTTTTTAGGAAAGGTATTAAAGAATAAGGATTATTATAGTCTCTTTAATACCTTAAATAAGTGGTTTAATTATAAATATTATTAACTTTTTAAATATAATTACTATATATTTTATTTTTTACTTTTATAAAAGAAATATAGCTAAAGAAAGGAGTGTATATATATTTACTAAAAGCTATAATAGTATAGATATAGGTGTTTATATATAAAGAGTAATAAAGATTATTATTCTCTTTAAATAAATATATAAAGAAAGTAAGCTACTATTTAAAACACTTAACTATAGCTATAGAAAAGAAACCCTTAAAATAAGCTATTTTAGCGGGAATTAATATAGTAACTTTAGAGCTTTTAAAGACTGCTTTTTAAATAATTAAATATTTCTAAAGGTATAACTTAAAAAGCTTAGCTTAGGGATTAATAGCTAATAAATATATAGCTAAATACTTAAAGTGATTTTTAATCTTCTTCTTTTTTAATATAACTATAGAATAAAGAGGAATACTGCCTTTTTTAATATTAATACTTAAAAGTATAGTAATTTAAAAAAGATAATAAAACTTAGATCTATTAGCTTTAGTTTATACTATTTAATTAAATAGTTACTTACTATATAAATGCTTATATTTACCTTTATTATATCCCCTTTACCTCACTATTTTAAAGTATTAGTTAATAATAAAGACTACTTATAGAGCCTTTTAGTAACAATATTAATAACATTTAAGAGATTAAATAAAGGCTAATTATCGGAATTTATAATTATAAAAACCTAGTTAATTAAATAATTAAGCAGAAGAGAGGGTGTTAAAAAGTAGAAAGAGAAGAGAAGTGTATATATAGAGAGGAAAACCGTTAATATAAAAATTAAAGGGGACTGGACTATAACTTATTTATTTTATTAAAATAAATAGCAACAGCTACTATTAGCTAGTAACTGCTTTAATAAACGAAGCTATTAATTAATTTCCTAAAGAAGTTTGTTTTTCTTTTAATAGTTACCTAATAGTGCTAGTCTATAAGCAATAAATTAAAGCTAGCTTAAGGAAAAAGAGACCCCCTTTACCTTACTTAATTAAATTCTCTCTTTCTTTTTCTTTTATACCCCCTTTCTTTAATGTTTTTTACTACTTATTATATTTAAAGCTTTTATTTTTTATTAGAAAAATACCTTATTTTAACTTATTTTTTATAGGCTTCTATATTTCTCTAGGCCTACGCTTATTTAAATTATTATTCCTTTATATTATTAGTATAATTATAAGAGAAATAACCCCTCTAAAAATTTTTCTTAAGTACTTAGCACTTAAACCTTTTAATTAAAAATAGAAGAATACACTTTATAGAAATTTAGAATTTTTAAGAATATTTTATAATTTAAAGAAAGAGCAGTAAATCCTTTTACTCTTAATTATTTACTTATTTTTATAGCTATTTATTAAGTATATAAGTAAAATAAGCGCTTCTTTACTATAAATAAAGTATCTTTTATTAATAAAGATCTTAATTAAATGCTTTAAGTTTAGCTTACAGTCTTTTAACTAAAAACTAAATAGCTTATTTATATTAAAAAGTATAATTTTTAGAACTTTAATACTACTAACTATAAAGAAGTCTTATCTTTAAAGGGATAATAAAGGGAAAGCTATTAATAAACTTATATAACTAATATTTATAGGCTTTTAAAAGCTCTATTTATAAACTTATAAAATAAATAGCTTAATTAGTTTACGCTTCTTACTATAATAAAGATTATTAAGCAAGGTTTTAAAGATTATATTACTTATTTTAGTTATAAAATATTAGTTAAAGATAATAATGTCTTAATTAATAGCTATAAAGAATGCTACTCTATAATCTATTATAGACTATAGAAAAATAAATTAATTAGTATTTACTATAGTAAGAGACTAAATATAAGAGATTTATATAAAGAATAGTATAGAAGGCGCTTTATAGTAGGCCTTATTTACTTTATAGACTATTAAGTAGCTTTTATCTTTAATTAATATTATAGAAGCCTCTACTATTTTAACTTCTATAAAGTAGAGTGTAAAGAGAGGTTTTTAAAGTTTATATAGAGGTAGAAGTAGATTTTATAACTTCTTAACTATTTATATTACTTTAAAGTAATTATAGTACCTAGCCTTACTTAAAAGGGTACCTTTAAATATAGATATATATATCTTTCCTTCTTTATTTATATACTAAAAGGATTTATTAAATATATAATATTAGTAATTAATAATAATTTATAAACGCTAAGGCTTAAGATAAAGTAAGCTTTAAGAGCTCCTTTTAGGCCTAAGTAATTAATTAAATTTAAACTTCTACTTTAGCAATAGGTTTTTATAAATAATATCTTTAATATAGGTAGTTTAATATATATAGTTAAGCTTAAGTAAATCTTTTAAATCCTTTTAAATATAATAGCTAATAAGCTTATATATATAGACCTTTATACCTTTTTTAGTAGAACTTAGCTATTTTTTAATATTAGCTTTATTTAAAAAGTCTATTAAAGGAAGACCTTAATCTTTAAGCTTTTAACTCTAACTATAAATAAAGGAGTGTCTCTATTTATAGCTTTATAATTATAAAATATATATTTAAGTAATAGCAAAAGAGTTATTAAATATTATTTATATAAACCTTATATTAATTTTATTAAGCTTTAAAATTCTTTAGTAAAATTAATAGTTAAGGTAAATATAGAGCCTTTACTTAAGAATTTAGTAATAAAGTAGATTTAGAAATAGCGCTATATAGTGCTTACTAAAGCCACTATAATAAATGTAAGTTAAACTACACTTTAAGCCTTACTACCTACTTTAAAACTATTATTACTGCCTTTTTAACTATTTAATTAAAGTTTAATTTATTTATTACTATTAACTCTTAAGTAAAGTATTAAGCTAAAATAGTAACTTATAAGTAATACTTTATAGATATTTACACTTAAATAATAGGGAGATAACTTATATAAAGGGCGTAAAAGGAGTAAATTAACCTTAATATAGCTATTAAATCTTTCTAATATAACAGTCCCTTTATTTTAATTAATTATTAAAGTAAAATTAATACTCTTAGTAAAATAAAGAGAAGTATTCTTTTATTAATAATAATAAAAGAATACTACTATAAATAATAAAGAAAATAAAGAGAAAGAAAAGCTAGCTTAAAGGCTTTAATAAACTAATTAAATTAACTAGGTTTAAGCAAATTAAATTATAGGCTTAGAAGGTAAAATATAGAATAATATATATAGTGTATTAATTAAAGCTATTAGAAGCGCTAAGTTAAGTGTAGTAGTATATATAATTACTATTAATCTCCTATTTTTTTTATAAAAAAGAGGAGTTTACTAGCGTAATATTTTTATATTTTTACTTACTTTTAGTACTTATATATTAATTATTTTAATTAAACTTTCTATAGTTAGAGTATAGAGTGATATTTATAAATATATTTATAATTAAATAAAGTAAGATAAGAAAAAGGTTAAATTTTATAAGGAAAAAGCTTAGTGCTATAGAGAAAAGATTAATAGTTAGTAAATAACCCTTTAAAAGAAAAAGGCTTAAGAAAAGCTACTAATGCCTACTATATCTAAACTATTTAATAGAATTAAAGGGTTAGAATTAAGGGAATAAACTATTTAATTAAGTGAAGATTAGTTTATTTATTTAAATTAGGATTTACTTAATATTTTATTTTCTTTAGCCCTTAGTTATATTAGATTATAGCTATAATAGAGTTAGCTACTATCCTAGGGAGGTATTATATTAAGCTAAAGGGTTAATAGAAATGTATAATAGAATACAGTTAGGAATTAACTTAATATAACTATAAAGGAAGGAAAAAGGAAAAGAGCCTCTAACGCAGTAGAGATTAATTAATTAAGAGGTATAAAGAGGTCCTCTTTTCCTAAATAGCTATAAAAAAAAAGGGCGGCCGTTATAAGTTTTTATATATGCCTAATTTAATTAATTAATTAATTTAAGCCTAGCTATAGCCGCGGCACCCCCCCTCCCCCTTTAGCGTGTATACACTAAGGTTAATTTATTGTAATACCTTTATTTTTCTTAATATCTTTAATTTTAGACTATTTAATTAATTTGATGACCTACTAATAAGACTAACCCTAATTATTTTAATAGCGTGGTTGCGATTGTAGTATTTTTACGATACCTTCAATTAGTTAGGGCTTACAGCCTCCTTATATGTGTTGCTCTCTCTTCTTTAGGCCGACACAATATTAATATTATTAAAAAAGCTAAGTATTAGCGTAGAGTTAACTATTATAAGTTTATTGTAAAGTAGGGTAATATAAAGAAGAAAGAGGATTAAAGATATAAAAGAGCCTAAAAGAACCTTTATAGGTACTATATAGAGGGCTACTATTTAGCTATTAAATATAAGGTAGGCTTTATATAATATAGTAAAGGCTTAGGTTTAGTGTACTATTTATATAAAAAGCTTAGTAAAGACTATTATATAAATAAGTTTTATATAATATATTATATTAAAGGTAGCTAAAATATTAAAATAAAGGAGTAATATAGTGCCGCTATAATACTATATTATATATATAGCTTCTATTAAAATAATAAGGGCTACCTTTATAAAATAATTAATATAATTACCTATTTAAACCTTTAAAAGAGCATTACCCTTTTTAGCTATATAGGTAATTTACACTACTACTACTACTTTTAAGACTTTATTTATAATATTAAAAAGGGAGATTAGCCTTTATATATTAATATACCTCCTTTCTTTAAATAACCTTTTTAGCTTATAAAGAACTATAACTTTAGCCTTTTAAAATAAAGCTAAATAATACTTAATATAGTAGTATATATTAAGTAAGTTAAAGAGAATGTTAATAAGTAGTTTACTATAGGCTTTAAAGAACTTTATTAAAAGCTTATTAAGTTTAAAGGCTTTTTAGCTAGCTAATCCTTTAATTATATTATATATCTTTAAAGCTATAAAGTAGTCTTCCTTTAGAAATATAGTAGAGTTAAGTTAAAGGCTAAGGTTAGTTAATATATTATTTATATAAGTAATTAAAGTAAAAAAGAATCTATTAAAAAATACCTCTATTTTATTATAGTAAAAGGTAGCTAAAGGCACGCTATTATTACTATAGTAAAGGGCTAAAACCTAAGTAATTTTAGGTAATAAGCTACTATAAAGTTAAGCTTATTATTTTAGTTTTTAAAGGTTACTTTTCTTAGCTATTATATTTACTACTATATAGCGTTAAAAGCTATATTATTCTTTATAAATAACTTATTTTTAATTTAAAGCTATATTAATAATAGCTTACTAGCTTACTTTAATATAGTAGTATTACTAAAGTCTTTAAGTACGTTTTATATTATAAATAGCTTTATAAACCTTAGGGGTCTACTATAGCTACACTTTAAAGGCACTATAGAGGCCTTTTAATATAAAAAGAGTAGTAATAGTAGTAAGTTTAGCTATAAACTATATAATAAAGGAGTTAATTTAGTAAGGGGTATTAGGGATAGCTATATATTATATATATATTAAGTATTTAGTGTATTAATATAGTGTATATATAATTATATAAATATAATAAAAGTATTAAATAAGTTACTAAATATATTATATATATATTAAGTATTTAATATATTAATACTATATATATATAAATTTAATATAAGTAAGTTATATAGATTTTATAAATTTTAAAGAAGGCTAATATTTTATTTTCTTTAAAAAGCCTATCTTTAGTTAAATTAATCCTTTTTTGTAAATACTTTACTTATATATTATTTATAAAAAGTATTTCTTTAAGTTATAGAATCCTTTCTTAATTAGTTAATTATACTTTAATATATTTTTTAATAATTACTTTTTTAAGTTTAATATATAATAAATATATATTTAATTAAAAAAGAGTAGTTTATATACTTAAAAATTGCTATTAAAAGAAATACCTATATTCTAAAAGAAATATAGTCTTTTTAATAATTACTTTGCTTTATATTAGTATTCTTTAATATATATATTCTTTATTTACCTTATACCTTTAATATACTTAATATTAAGTTAGCTATTATTTAAGGTTAAAGTTTTACTTTAAATTAAAACTTTTAATTAAAATATATATTATATAGAGATATAATATATTCCTTATATTCCTTATATAATTATATATTTAAAAGTAATATAATAAATTTCTTATTTAATATATTTTACTATACCCTTTATTAATTATATTTAATATAAATATAATAAAAACTTTTTGCGATTTCGCCCGCACCGCAACAACGCCGCAGAATTAACTTAGATCGACTTAAAAAGTAAATAAAAAGTTTTACTATACCTATTTACCCCCCTTTATAATAGTGTATTAAGCCTAAAGTATAAGTATAGTAAGTAATGTAATAATAATAAATATTAATATAGAAAACTATAGCCTTTTATAGAGTTATTATAATCCCCTTACTTATTATAGTAAGTTTATAGTAGGAATTTAAATTAACACTATAGTTAATATAGCTTAGAATTAAGTACTAGTCTATTTATAATAGAAATATAATAAAATTACTAAGCTTATACTAACCTTCTCGCTAAAAGGAGTCTAAAAGGTTATTTTATATATTATTAATATAGAAATAATATAGGTCTATTATAGGTAATTTATTAACCTTTAAGAACTAGTTATAACTACTAACCTTAAAGCAATAGTTAAAAAGGTAATTAAGAAGGCTATTTAGCTTAGAACTATATTAGCTATAATATAAGCTAGAATTATAGCTAATAGCGTTACTTTAATAACTAATAGGCTTATTTACTTAACTACCTTTATAGTAGTACTACTTTATATTTATAAAGAGATTATTATTAAGGGTAACTTAATTAATAAAGCAGTTAAATAGTGTAGCTTAAAAGATATTATTTACGCTATTAATAAAGCTATAAATAAAGACACTATAGTGGCTATAAAGTGCCTTTATAGTGGTAATATAGTAATTACCTTTAAAGATATAACCTAACCTTATACTAAAGATATAAAATAGGTTTAAACTACCTTTAGCTTAAATATAATATTAAACTAATAAGTATTTAATATTATTATTAAAGGATTCCTTATTTATTATATATATTAAGTTATTAAAGAAGATATTCTTTACTACTTTACCTCTATTAATAGTAGTAGTATTGCTAAAGTAGTAGTATAAAAACCCTATAGTATTATAATATAAGCTCTCTTTATCTTTAAAATTAAAGATATTAATATAGCTAATAGACTATACTATAGAGAGGTTATTTATAAAGTTAAAATATTTAAAGCTAAACTATATAATAAAGCTCTTTACTTATATTAATACTATTAATGCTTTAAATTTAGCTATATTACTATACACTATATTATAACTTTACATTATAGCTACTACACTATTATTAAGTATACTTTTAAGACTAACTACTTAGCTATTATAGATATAGGGCAGAAGCAATATACTAACTATATAGGCACTTACTCTACCTAGTTAAAACACTACTTAATTGCTAATAACTATTAGATAAGAGCCTATACTATATATTTAAGCTAGCTTAGTAGCTTTACTACCCTACTTATACTAACCCCTATAAATATAGAAAGCTAAACTAAGGTTTAAACTTATAGTTAATATAAATAAGCTAGTAACACTCTCTTTAATAAAGCCTTACTTTAAAAGTAAAGTAGGCGCCTTTAAGGTAGCTATAATTAATACTTAAGCCTTAATATAATATCTATACCCTCTTTACTAAGACTTTAAAGCGCTATTAAAGCCTTCTTTAGCCACTACTTTAGCACTAAGTTAGCTCTTTTATTATAAAAAACCCCTTTATCCTTTAATTAAATATAATTTTATAAATAATATATTAAAATATATAGAAGAAAATATAACTTATTTACTTAGCTTTTAAGTCTTAACTTAAAACTAATATAGTAGCAATTTAAGAACTATATAGTATTAATAAAGACCTTTTAAACCTAAGCTTAGGTTTTTATTAACTTATAGCTTAAGGTAAAAGAATAGCTATTTATATTTACTATTAATATAGCCCTAGCTTATAAATAATATAGTTTAGTATTAATTAATATACTATAACTCTCTATAATATTAATATCTACTTTATTTACTTTTCTATCTATTACTATAACTAAATAACTTCCCTTTATAACTTCTTTATAAAACTACTATAGCATTATTATATCTTTATTAGTAACTTTAATTAATATTACCCCCTTTAAAACTAATATAGTTATATATTACTTAATAGTAATAAACTCTTAGTAATTATAACTTAATAGTAACTTAGGCTTATTATACTTTAAAGTAAAATAATATAATAAGTATAAAGTAAAAGAGATAGTACTATTAACTATACTTAATTCTTTATTAACCTTTAAACCTAATTTCTAAGAGAATTAAACCTTATTAAGTTTAACTATATTCTATAGCTTATCTATATTACTTTCTATAATTATAGTTTTATAACTACTACTATTAAATAACCTTTATATTACTTTAAATAGCTTTAAATAAATAAAATACTTATTACTATAAACGTAGTACACTACTTCTACCCCTTCTTTATATTAATTATCTTTAATACCCTTTATTAAATTAACTCCTTTATTATATAGCTTATAACTAAACTTACTACTATTATTACCCTTTTTACACTAAAAGGCCTTTATAGCGCCTTTAAAGTGTAGTTATAGTAAACCTTTAAGGTTTATAAAGCTATTTATAATATAAAATATACTTAAAGACTTTAATAACATTACTACACTAAAGTAAGCTAATAAACTATTATTAATATAGCCTTAAATTAAAAATAAGTTATTTATAAGAAATAATATAGCTTTTAGCGCTATATAGTAGTAAATATAATAGTTAGAAAGAGTAACCTTTAAAAACTAAAATAATAAACTTAACTTTATAGTAGTTTATTATTTAAAATTACTTAAGTTTTAACCTTTTATTATAGTAGTAATAGTATACCTTTAGCTACCTTTTATTATAATAAAGTAAAGGTATTTTTTAATAAATTCTTTTTTACTTTAACTACTTATATAAATAATATATTAGCTAACTTTAGCCCTTAACTTAACTCTATTATATTTTTAAAGAAAGACTACTTTATAGCTTTAAAAATATATAATATAATTAAAGAACTAGTTAGCTAAAAAGCCTTTAGACTTAATAAGCTTTTAATAAAGTTCTTTAAAGCTTATAATAAACTATTTATTAATATTCTCTTTAATTTATTTAATATATACTACTATATTAAGCATTACTTAGCTTTATTTTAAAAGACTAAAGTTATAGTTCTCTATAAGCTAGGAAAGTTATTTAAAAAAAGGAGATATATTAATATATAAAGGCTAATCTCCCTTCTTAGTGTTATAGGTAAGGTTTTAAAAGTAGTAGTAATGGTGTAAATTACCTATATAGCTAAAGAGAGTAGCGCTCTTTTAAAGCTTTAAATAAATAACTATATTAATTATTCTATAGAGATAGCCTTTATTATTTTAATAAAAGCTATATATATAGTATAGTACTATAGTAGTACTATATTACTTCTTTAGCTTAATATTTTAATTACCTTTAATATAGTAAATTATATAAAACTTACCTATATAATAGTCTTTACTAAGCTCTTTATATAAATAATATATTAAACCTAAGCCTTTACTATATTATATAAAGCCTACCTTATATTTAATAGCTAAATAGCAGCCCTTTATATAGTACTTATAGAGGTCTTTTAAGGCTTCTTTATATCTTTAATCCTTTTCCTCCTTTATATTACCTTACTTTATACTAAACTTATAATAGTTAACTCTATATTAGTACTTAGCTTTTTTAATAATATTAATATCCTAATATATAGCTATATAATAAAGGAGACCTAGGCCTAACTTAAAACTGCCTAAGTAGTTTATTAAAAATAGTTCTATAAATTAAGCTTAAAGTTCTATTTATAGAAAAGTAAACTTATTTACTTTAGTAAAAAGAGATAGTTAATAATAATACTAATCTAACTTAGAACTGCAATAGTTTAGCTAGTGTAGTTAGCCTATTTCTTTAGCGTTTAAATTTATTATAAACTTTAATAGAAGGCCTATTAGCTTAAGCTTACTATAAAACTAATATAGCTGTTACGCGTTAAATACAGCACGTAAAGCGTAGGCATTTGCAACTTATAAAATGCGTTATAAACAATTATAAAAGAAATTATAAAAGAGAACACATATAAGTTATAAATAGGTATATAGTTATATATAGTAATAAAGTTGTCTTTTTACTTATATTATTAGAAATCCCCCTTTTATATAAGGAATTCTATTTTATAATAGGTCTAGGGTATATAAAAGATAAGTCTATTTTAAACTATTTATAGGTAAAAAGAAAATTATAAAACTATATATTATAGTAGATACTAGCTAGTTTATATATTAAGTGAAATAAAAATATAAAATTATAGAAAACTATATATTATAGTAAACACTAGCTATTTTTATATATTAAAGAAAAGAAAATTAATATATAGCATTATATATACTTTAAAAATCTTATTAAACTAAATAAAGAAGTAAGGTATAAAGCGTAAAATATATAATTAATTAGTAAAGAAAAACAGCAATATCTTCCGTTTTTATAGTGTACTATATAGACTTTTACACGCTCTTTTTAAAGATAAATAGAAATATAAAGGGAGATATTATATAAAAGTAAAGTTATAACTGCTGCCTCTTTTATATTATACTTATAATTATTATAGTATAGTTAAGGGCGTTAGTAGGTTAGTACTTTATAGGAAAAATAATTATTATATAAGAAGGTCTTTTTTCTCTTTTACATTAAAAAAGGCGTTATTTTCTTTATCTTTATTAGTAGAGGTATCTTTAAATATAGTGTGTTTTATATTATAAACGCTATATTCTATATAGCTAAGAATATTTTATTCTTTAGGTTCTATTAGTTCTGCTACTTAAAGCTATTTATTAATATTAAGGTCTATTATAAAGCGTTTAAGGTCTTCTTTAAAACCTATTTAAATATTATAGTTTATTAAATATAGGCTATATAGGTAAATAACTAATAAGCTTATCCCTTAGAAATAATTAGAATACTTAGTGTAGTTATATTTATAAAGGTTAATACTAAAAATCCTCTTAACTTCTATAAGTAAACAGCTTAAAATTAAAGAAATAACTAGTAATCTATATATATAGTATATAATTTCTATATAGAGTTATTTATAATTCTATTACTATTTAAGAGCTACTATATAAATAATATACTTTTTATAAGTATTAATTACCTTTAAAGTGTTAATACCTACTATATAGAGGCTGTAATTAATTTACTCTTTAGCGGACTAAAGGGCTTATTTACCTATATTATAAATTATATAAACTTATAATTTAGTTTAGAATCCTTAGTAAATAAGTAGAGGATTAGTGTAGAATAGTAGGTGTCTATAAAAAGAAGTGTTATTTATAATTTAATTAATTATATTCTAAAATTCTATAAAGGTAAGTTATTAAATCCGTTTATATATAAGGTAATTATTTAGGAAGTAAAAGCGGATTTATATAAATATTATTATTTTAAATATATTACACTTATATTTAAAAAAACCTTACTTTATTTAAAGGGATTTTAGTTTGCTACTTTCTATACTTATAGCTTTAAAGTATTTATAGAAGTATAGATATATTTAGTAATTATCGCTCCCTTTAGTAAGTCCCTTTAAAATATAGTAGTTAATATATTTTATAAAGCTATTAATAATTAAATTCTATTATTTATCCTTAGTAAGGATCTTTTTAGTAAAAGTAAAGACATTCTTTTAAAGCTAAATTAAAGCTTTTATACTAAGCTTAGTAATATATTAATAAAACTCTTAAATAATAAAGTGCTAAGTCTATTAGTGTTTTTAATATAGGAATTAAATTTAGTTAAGTAGCTAAACTTAGTAAATACTACTTAAAAGTATATAGTTCTACCTTTATAAGTAAGCTAGCTTATAAATAGTAAGGTTTTAGTATTAGATTTCTTTATTATTATAAATTGTTTTTAAAACTAAGGTATTTTATTTAGTAGCTTTACCTTTATTAACTATAGTAGTAATATATTTAGTATACTACTATATAGTGTTATAGCTTTAATCTACCTTTTAATAAATAATATTTTATTCCTTAGTTACTATTTTAGTGTATAGGTTATATTTCTACTATAAAAGTTTATAAAACTTATAAAAAGATAAAAAAAAGTGTATATTTTAGTTAAAAAACATTAAAAATAGCTAAAAGGATTTAAAAGGAGATAATAAAGGAGAGAGTAAAGAAAAGGATAGAAAAAAAAGGGAAAGAGAAATAGTAATAAAGTAAGGGAAAAGAAATATTAGTTATCGTAAATAGCTAGTTAATGTAGCTATAAATTAAGTAAAAGAGGTAATTTACTTTATTTTTACTTTTACTAAGCTTAGTATAGCTTTATAAATAATATATAGTGTTTCTATTATAGGCGTGTTTATTTTCACTTTTACTAAGCCTAGCGTAGCTTTATAGGTAGTATATAGTGTTTCTATTATAGGCGCGTTTATTCTTACTTTTACTAAGCTTAGTGTAGCTTTATAGTCAGTATATAGTGTTCCTATTATAGGTGCATTAAGACTATAGAGAAGTGTGGTTTTATAAAAGAAATGTAGTAGCCTCCTAGTTTAGTAAAGTATTTAATAAAATTAAGGCAGGGGATTATTATAATAATTAAGTTACTATATATCTTTATATATAAGGGTTATAGGGTATTCTATAGCTAGTTATAGTGTTATAGCTTTATAGCTAATAAGGTTTTTATTAAAAGAAAGGTAGTTATTTATAAGTAAATACATTTCTTTATGCTTTATTAATCTTAGGTTTCTATATACTATATTATTTAAATGCATTAAGGCGTTATAATATAGCTTTTAAAACTTATAGGTTTTTATAGAAGGTGTTTATTCCTTACTTTCTATATTTAAAGATACCTTAAAGGTTAAGGTAATAGTCTATAACGCTAGTTTAGGATTTAATTAAGGTGCTTTTTAGCTTAATAGCTACTATATTAGCAGTAAAGTTTACCTTTAGGCACTTATAGGTTCTTTATAAAAGATTATTATTATTAGCTTTATTAGCATTAATAGATTAAAAACCAGTCCCTAAAGGTGTAGTTATAGACTATAGTGTCTTTATAATCTATATATATAAGCTTAGTATATTAATATCTATATAAAGTTAGGTTTATACCTTAGTATTATTAATAATACTAGTTTCTACTACTATTAAGTGTAATATTAGCTTTTTAATATTAATATTAATAAAGATAGTGTCTTTAAGTAAAGTAAATTAAAAGGTTTTATTAAAAGTAAGGCTATAAATATAAAAGAGGTTAAGAATTAAGGTAGAGAAAGCCTTTACTTTTCTTTATAAGTATATTATAGCTTTACTATAGTTTTTTAAAGTTAATTTATTAACTAAGTTAATAAATATTACTACTATAGTAATATCTTCCCTTTTATAGTTATTCTCCTTTATTCTATAGATTTCTTTCTTTATTTTAGTAAGTCTTTAAATTAGATTTTAAAACTTACTATTAAACTCTATAAAGTATTAAAGTAATATAGTATTAAGGATTTATATAAAGTTAGCCCTTTATATTATAGTAAAGGAGCTTATAATAGTACTATTAATATACCTTTAGCTATAAGTAAAGCAAATACTTAGGATTTTATAGTAGTTTAGTATCTATATTTTATAATTTTTACCCTTAATACTGCCTTTAAAGTAATAGGTATAAACTACCTTTTTAAGGCTATTTTAAACGCTATAAATAAAGGGAAGTTTTAAAGATCTATATATTATACTACCTTTCTTTAGTATTAAATATATTACTTTTTAAAGCTACTCTCTCTTTATTAATAATACTAAAGGTAATATAAAAGGTAGTTAGCTATAGTTTATATAAACTATTATCTTTTATAATAAAAACCTTATTATTAATAATTATTACTCTCTATATAGTAAATTCTTAACTTATAGAGTATAGGATATCTTTATAGAACTATTATTTCTTTATATTACTTTAACCCTAAAAGCGCTACTTTATATATAAAATTAAAAAAGGTTTATAATTATTTATAGTTTTACTATTATTTATTAATAAATATTTACTATAGTATTTTGCCTTTAAAGCGTTTTATTTTAGGATTATATTATTTACTATAATATATTTAGTGCTATTAGCTCTACTTAGTTAGTATAAATAGCTAAGGCTATAGTATTTTTAAATATATTTAAAGGTAGCTTTATTTATAAGGTGCTTAGTTATTATTCTATTAAATTACTATATTATAGAGTTTTAAAATTAAGTTAAGTTAGTTATTTCTTTATTAAAACTTAAGTTAAGCGTTTCTTTATTAAAGAAATTATTATTATTTTAAAGTAAATTACTAAATAGCTTTTAGTATTTATTATTAGTTATAGCTATAAAGTTACTAAGTATATAGAAGTTAATAAATAATATATAAAGGTTAATAGCTATATTAAAAGTAGCTAAATAAGTATAGAAAGCTTTATTATAAGTAATTAAGTTTATACTAAGGATATTAAATCTTTTTATACTAAAATTATATTTTTTTAATTTATTAATATAAAGGAAGTTATTATTATATTCCTTAGGTTATATAAAACCTTATAAAGGATTTACTATTAGGGATTTATTTATTAATTCTATATAAAAGGGCATTAAAGAGAGTTAAAGAGGTATTAAAGAGTTTATAATAGTTATAGTTAATAAATAGTTATTAAGAATATAAATAAAAAATCCTAAAAAGATTTCTATAAAGCTTCTCTAAGCTTATTACTACTTTTAAATTAGGTTTTCCTAATTATTTACTATTATAAATAAAAAATATTATTGTTTTTAATAGGTTTAAAGGATAATTAGTGGTATTTAAAAGTAATTTTAGCAAATATAATTAGAAGTAAAGAGAGGTAAGTAGGGAGTTAAATAAATAAAAATGTAGAATTTAGTTAAAAAAAGAGAGATAATTAAGAAAGGTTATAGGGTTTTTTTAGTTTTAAATTATAGGGAATAAAGTAAGTCTAAAGTGAGGTATATAAGTAAGGAACTATAGCTTAAAAGCTATAGTATTTTATAAGCGCTTATTAACTTATAGAGGTTTTTAATCCCTTCTTTTAAGTACTTACTTACTTTAGCTAATTAATTTTAGTATAAGGTAGGCTTAATGCCCTTCCTTTACTATTTTATTTTCTAATTAATTAAGTGTTTTTAAAGGTATTCTTTTACTATCTTACTAGCGTTAACCTATATATCTTTTTTAAATATTTATTAATTATTCTTTATTATATATTCTTTTTATTAAATAAGAAATTTAAGTTTAAGTTCCTGCCCTTTTTTATAGAAATAATAAGCTCTATAGTTATTAATTTACTTAATTTCTTAATAGTCTACCTTAAAGCTACCTTTAAAGGCTATTAAAGGTAGTATAGTAGCTTACCTTTAAAAAGAGTTACTTCTTTATTATAGTTTTTATAAATAAGCTATTAAAACTATTAAATATATATAAAATCTAGCTAAGAAATCTAAATAAAAAGAAAGTAATAAGATTTACTTTAATACTTTAAAAGGCTTAGCTTTTTAAAGTAATTACTTTTTTTTAGGTTTTTTTAAAAGCTTATATTTTAAATAAAGTTAAAGATATACTATATTACTAATATTAATGTTTATTAAGTTATACTTAAAGTTATATTAGATTTTAATAAAGGCAGCTATTATTATAATAGTGTATTTTGCTTTTTACTAATATAAATATTTAAGGATTATAAAGTTAGCGTCCTTTAAGTTAAAGTTAGTATCTTTTATACTATAAAGGAGGTTTATAATTAATAGTAGTTTATATTTAAAAACTAACTTATTAAGAGAATAATTAATAGCTATAGCTATTATATTATTTAGGTAATACTATAGTGTAGAAAGGATATTAACTTATAATATATTAAGATTAGTTATAGTATAGAAGTAAATTACTATTATTATAGTTTAGTTTTTTCTCTTAGCTAAACTATTAGTTTAAAGGTAATATATAGTTAATATAAAGAGTTTAATACTAAGGGTATAAAATAGTGCTTTTTATAAATTAAAGAGAAATTTAAGGTTATAATTACTAATAATTTCTTTAAAGAGGCCTTAATTTATAAAGTATAGTAATTAAAGTAGTAATTTAGCTTAGATTTCTATTATATATATTTTATACCTTAGTATAAGGATAGTTTTTTTACTAAATAAGTAATTTATTAAGTATAAAACATTTAAAGTGTTTAATCCCTTAACTAATTAAGCTATATTAATAAATAGTTTTTCTAGTATATTAGTAATAAAATTTAGGGATATTATATAAAAAAGAGTGGGCTTTATTTATAAAGGGTATATTTTATTAGTAGCTTTACTTTATAATATAAAATTCTCTTTATATATAAAGTAGTATATAATATAATTATAAATTTATTTACTTATATTTAGAAAAACTACTGCTTTTAGCTCCTTAACTATATAGTTAATACTAAAGTAGTAGTGGTTATTATAGACTATAGCTAGAATTTCCTTTATATAATTATAGAGTCTATATAGCTAGTAATATCCTTTAAAGTCTTAGTAATATAATAATTTATTATTATAAAGGTCTTAGCTATATATTAGAATTTATAGGTAATAGTAGCTAAGTTATTATTATTTTTAGCGGTAGTTTATAATATTTTATAAGATATAGCTATACTTTAAGTTAATATAGTACTTTATTAATATAGCTTCTTTAAACTAAGAATTAATTATAACTTTTACTATATAGTCTTTATTAAAATATATATAAATATTTAGTTTATTAAAAGTACTACTATTTACTGCTTTTTAATAATTAAGTTTAATAAAGAGTCTTAAAAGTGTATTAAAGACTATATTTAAAACTTTAAAAATATAGATTATATATAAGTTAAACTATAAAAAGTAGTTAGTAACTTTTACTAATTAAAGGTTAGTTTTATTAAGATTTATTATTATAAGTAATATATAATAAATAATTCTTTTTATTAAAGTATAATTTATTATAATATTAATAGAAGTAAGGTTAAATTAAGCTATTTTATATAGTTTATATATTCTCTATATAATAATAGTAACCTTTACTTTAATTAAGCTATAGTGTTTTTTAATAGTAAAGGTAGGTTATAAAAGAAAGGTAATAAGCTATAACTTATTACTATTAATATCCTTTTTAAGAATACTTATACTGTTTTATTTTATATTAAGTTAAAAGGTATATAAACTAAACCCTTCTTTATATATATTAACCTTAAAGAAAAGTGGTTTCTTTAAATTATAATACTAAAGGAGTACCTTTATATATAAAAGGTTATATAAGTTTTTAAAGGCTATAGTTTTCTTTTTAATAAATTTAAAGGTTTTAAACTTTATTATTTATTTTTAAGTTTACTTTAAAGAGCTAACTAAAATTTTATTTCTTTCCTTAACTTTTTATAAAAGGCTTATTTTTTTATTTTAAAGAGAGTAAATATAAATATTAAACTATAGTATATTAATATAGAGGTAACTTACTATTTTAATAAAGGTTTTAAGATTAATTAATATAGTTAGTATTTATAAGTGCTAAAAAGCCTTTACTTTATTATCTATATTAATAAAGCTATCTATATTAATAATAAACCTTAGTAGCTAAATAGAGGGATATTTAATAAAAGACTTATTAGCTAAGATATAAAGGTAAGCCTTATTAATAATATTAAAAATAATTTTAAAATAGTAAAGGTAGTTCTTAAAGGTATTTAAGAAAATTATAATATTATTAATATAAACTTAAATAAAGTTATAGTTATAAAATAAGTAATTTATAAAGCGCTATATATATACTAGTGAGTTTTTATACCTCTATATTATAATATAAAATACCTCTACACCTTTTTTTAAAATAATTACTATTTAGTTATAATAGTTTAAATATATTAAAAGCTAATTTAAAAAACCTATAGCGTTTAAAAGGGTTTTCTACTTCTTTTTATAGGCATTGTTTATAATATTACCTTAATTAAGTAATAGATAGATATTTAGTATTATTATATAGTTAACTAATTATATATCTATAACTCTATATACCTTTATTACTCTATTAGTTATTTACTAAATAATAAATTTTAGATATAGGTAAAGAGCCTTTTCTTCGCTATTTAAAAATAATATTTTACTAACTTTATGCTTTTTATTTTAAATTTTATAGACTTTTTTATAATTTTTCTAACTAAGGTTATAAACCTATAAGGGTTTAACCTTATTTTACTATTTAAAAATAAAGTTAATATATATCTTATCTTTATTAACTATAGGAACTATCTCTTTATTTTAATAAATATTAAACTTATTAAAGAGTTTAATAAATTAAGTAGCTATATTAATATTAAGGTTAGCTACTTTAATACTAAAGATATTATAAATAAATAAAATGTTTTTAAGGTAGGAGATATTATATAATAATATCCCTTTATTAATAGCTTTAAGGTTAAGGTCTTTATTATTTTTAAAGAGTTTTATATCTTTAACTTTAAAGGCTATAATATCTTTAAGGCAGTTAAAAATTAAGCTATTTAGAATAATAATATTATCTTTATAAAAAGCTATAAATTAGTAGATATTAAGGATAGTATAATAAAAACTAACTAAACTTATAGCTTTAAGGGTTCCTAGCTATTATTTTATTTTAATATATAAAGGCTTATTAGTATTATTATAAATAGAGAGTAGCTTCTTCTAACTTTATTAAATAAAAATATTAAAAATTTAACAGTGCCTTAAGTAGAAATAGTAAACGCTAGTTTCTTATTTATTTTAAAGGTCTTTTTATTTAATTAATAAGATCTCTATAAAATATAAAGAAATTATTATAATATAGGCTACTATAACCCTTTAAATTAATATTAAGTATAGTATATAAAAGATTTATCCCTTTACTACTATACTATAAACTATATAAAAAGTTACGCTAAAATTAATAAAATTAATTTATATACTATAATTATATATAAATTTTATATTAATAAGTATTTAAGGTATAAAGTTATTTATAATATCTATAGTAACTATAAAGTAGTTAAAAACCTAAGTACCTTTTATAGTACTAAAAATATAAAAGTTAAATATTACTATTTTAATAATAAAGAATAAAGAATTTACGCTATTTACTATTTTAGGGTTTTAAGTGCTTTATTTAATATTATAGCTATTCTACTTAAGCTATTTTTTATTAACTAAAATAAAGGAAGTTTTAATATTTAAGTAAATTTTATATCCCTTACCTTTATTATTAAAATATACTAATATCTTAAGATATATTAAGGCTTTTATTTTTCTATTAACTTTAAGCTACTTTAAATAAATAATTACCTCTATAACTTAGCCGCTTATAATTCTACTATTAAGCCTTATAGTTACTAAGGGTGCTATAAAGTGGTTTATTATATTAATATAGGCAATATAGATATCTATATAGTTATTATCTAATTTTAGACCTAATGTAGGCGTTTTACTAAGCGCTACTCTATTTATAGTTACTAAGAGATTATAGGTTAAAAGGTTTAATGCTTTAATAATAATAATTAAGGGTATTTTATAATAATATAATAAGTTAGTAATAGTTAAGTATATATCTATAAAATTCACTTTAATAAAATTAAATTATCTACTATTATTTTTATTAATAATTTCTCCTTCTTTTATAAAGTAATACCTTAAAGCTTTAAGTTTAGCCTCTTTAGCTATAAAATTAAAACCCTTACTATTTATAATAAAATATATTAGTTTACTATTAGCCTTTTATTTTTAATAAAACTTTAGGTTATATTTACTGCTAAATTATAGTTTACTTAAATTAAACTATAGTGGCTATAAATTAAAGCTATTTATTTCTATCTCTTTTAAAGAGGGTCTCTTTAAGGTAAATAAAGTGCTTAACTACTATTTATTTTAAAGGAGGCTATTATTATTTAAATAAAGGCAGAAATGCCTTTTATATAGATAGTTATATAGAGGTATATATTAATATCTTTAATTTAAGTAGTTATAATTTTATAAAGGATATTAAGTGCTATAGTATTTTTACTATTATAAGCTATATCCTTAGTTTTAAAAACTATTATTATACTATTATAAGCTAAAGGTTTATTTTTTTAAATTACTCTTAAGATTTTATTAATTTTAGTAGATCTTTATATTATTATTAACATATTTTAAATCCTTATTCTTATTAAATACTTCTATAGCTCAGTTAATACTAATCTTTATTTTTATTTTTTTAATTTTTTTATAGTTCTTAGCTTTTTAAAGTGTATTTTAAAGGTTATATCTTTTACTATTAATAAAGTTAATATATATATTACATAAATTTATTTCTAATAAAAAAGGGTAAAGTTATTAAAGTTTTATATATAATTTAAAGTAAAGTTAAATTAATAGCTAAAAGTTATTAGATTTACTATTAGCTTATATATAATAAAAAACCTTTATTATAAAGTCTTTAAAAGATATAGTGCTAACTATATTATCCTTAAAGAATTTAGCTTAATTAAGCTAAGCTATAGTGTTTTAAACTTTAATACTAAACTCCTTCTAAACTATATAGAAAACTAAGTTTAAATTACTAAAGATTATTATTTACTTTTAGTTATTAAAATACTATTTATACTAAATTAGTGTTAATTTTTAAAATAAATACTAAATTTAGCGTTAAATTTAATTTTAATAATTTAGGGTTATATAACTATAGTAGTCCTTTACTATTTAAATTTAAAGATTTATATTATTAAAAATAGCTACTTTTCCTTTATAATAAATAGCTTTACTATTAATATCTTTAAGGTTAATTTTAAAGTTAAAGTACTTAATATTCTCTATTTTCTATAAGGTATTAAAATACCTATTATAGGTGTTAGGTATTAAGGTAGAGGTTCCTTAGTACCTAACTATTATAGCTAGTTCTTTTATAATAAAAAGTAAAGGCTAACTATAATATACTAATAAATATTAAAATACTTACTTATTAAAATATTAACTTTATTCCTTAAGATATAAAATATATATATTAAAGTATTTTTAATTAAAGTCTACTATTAATTAATAGATTAAGTAGGTCTTTTAATATTAAAAGAAAGATACTAACCTTTTAGTATTATTTATAGAAGCTTATTATAAAGGGTTTTCTTTATAGTTAGTTATTACCTTATTATAATAAATACTTAGTCCTTTTTAAAGGGAATTATTAATTAGTAGCAGCTTTATAAAATAAAATTTAAAGTTTTATTAGCTTAATAAGCAGATATTTACTAAAGTGTGTTAGTTTTTAACTTAAAATTCCACTATTATATATTAAAAATTCTCTATTATATTAGCATTAGTTTATTTAATATAAAGGTTTTATTATTTAAATTTCTCTTTAAAAAAAGAGATTACTTTATTTTAAGAGATTTCTATAGAAGCTAGTTTTATTTTAATAAATATTAAAGTTTTCTTTTAAGCTTAGCTAATAAAGGCTAATATAGAATTAAAGGAAATTACTTAAGTATTTATATTTATATACCCTTCTTTAAGGGAAAAGCTATAGGGATTCTCTTTTAATAAAAGTAAGTTAAATCTTAAGGTCTTTAATAGTTCCCTTTTACTAACACTATAGTTATCCTCTATTAATGCATTTTTTTAATTAATTTAGAAGGTTTTTATAGAAAAGGGGGTGCTTAGCCTATTAATAAAGAAAGAGGCTTATAGTAAGTTTAAGGGACTGTTTTTTAGTTTAAAGAGATTTAAAAGTCTAAACTTTTCTACTTAATTTATTATTCTTTTTATTACTTTTAGTTCTTTATTAATAAAAGAGCTATTTATAAGATTTTAATAATAAGGTTAATTAACTTAAATAGGCTTAAGCTAGATTTATAGCTTACTGTTTATAAATTAATATTTTATAAAAGTTTTAAGATTTTTAGTATTTTTTTAAAAGAGAAAAGGTTTTTTATAATATTAAAACTTTAAGAAATCCTTATAAAATGCCTAAAGTTAGTGTACTTATTAGATTTAGTTCTAAGTAATTAAAGAGAGGCTTAGAGTTACTAACTTAATATCTTAAGCTTATTAGTCTTCTTTAGTTATTAATATATAAGCAGTTAGCTTTTATATTTATAATTTAATATATATAAAAGAAACAGTAATTACTACTACCTATTATACATTAAATATAGTATATAAAGTATAGGCATTTATAACTTATAGAATGCGTTATAAACAATTATAAGAGGAATTATAAAAGAGAACACATATAAGTTATAGATAGGTGTATAGTTATATATAGTAATGAAGTTGTCTTTCTACTTGTGTTATTAGGAATCCTCCTTTTATGTAAGGAATTCCGTCCCGTAACAATAGCAGTAACTCGCCCTTACTACGCTCTCTATATCTACTTAAAGGTGCCTACTATATAAGTCTAAACTCCTCTATACCTAGGTTATTTAAAGCTTTATTAGCTATAGCGTAGGCTTATATTATACCTTAACTAAATATAGAGGTATAGCTAAAGGTATTATTAAAGCCCTTACTATAGAGCAGACTTAATACCTTTATACTATTACTAATATTTATAAGGCTATACTATAGTTTTTAGTTAAAACTAAAGTAGTAATCTTTCCTTTAAACCTATACTTTAACTACTACACTTAATAATTTTATAATAAAATTAAAATAAATAAAATAGCTAATAAAATCTAAATAGCCTACGCCTTAATAGCAACCTACCTCTAACACAGCGCCTAGCGTTAATAATAACCCTACGCTAACTATATACCGCTCTTAACTTAGCCTTTACTAAACCTTACTATATTCTTTATATTTAAAACGCTAAAATTAAACTAAAAAGAGTAATAGCTTTAAAAATAAGCCTTAGTAGCTTACTAGTGTTTAAATTAGCACCTTATTATAGCTAAATAAAACCTAAACTTTTACTTTAAAAAAATAGTACTTTAATTTTACTACTACTTTATTAAGTTTAAATTATTAACTTTAATTTAACTTTATATTAAAAAGATTAGCTTTAACTCCTTTCTTTATTTCTATTATATCTTTAGTATAAACTTATTAATATACTACTATTAAAGTAACTATAAAGATATTTACTACTTTATTTTTTAATACTTTAAATATAACTACCTCTACCTTTTAAGGTTTAAAGTAAGCTTAATTTAAAACTTAAGGGAAATTTACACTACCCTTAACTAGCTTAGCTTTATATAATACTTAGTAAAGTAGCTCTTTAAAACTAATTACTTTTTATACTTTTAACTTACCTTTACTTTATAAAAGAAATAGCAGTAAATAATAATACCTTTTAGTCCTTAATATAAGCTTAATATAGGCCCCTTTATTGCTTTATCTTTATTACTTTAAATTATTAATATATTACACCTTAGTATCTACACTAGCATTAATATATAACTACACTATACTATATATTATTTTATTTTATTTTTTTAAAAACTTTTTAAAAAAAAATAATAAAGAAAAAAAAAAATAAGAAAAAAAAAAGAAAATAAAAAATAAAAAAAGAACTCTTAACTTAGTAGCTATAAGGCTAACTATAAAGCTATTTATATATCCTTATCTCTCTCTTACTATAGCCTTTATTTTAACCCCCCCTCCCCCTTTACTCCTCTCTCTCTCTCCTCCCTCTCCCTCTCTTCTTTACTCCCCTTTAGTATAGCGCTACTATAGGTATTAGCTACTACCGCTAAAGACTGCTCTATTAGCTTATTATATTGCTTTAGTACACTAATAATATAGCCTATATAAGCTAGTATCTTACATTTATAAACGCTACTATATATAGTAGTTATAGTAAGGGCCTAACTTAGGCCTTACACTAAAGCTACCTTAGCGTTAATAAAGTATTAAGCTATTTACTAAATAACTCTATATAAGTTATACTATATAGAGTTAGCTACTGCTATACCTCTACTAAAGAATTAATTTAAACTTATATTAAACTTTATAAAATAGTTTAAATTATACTATACTTAAAAGTTAAGAACCTTCTATACTATATTATAAACTACTACTAAGTTAAGTAAGGCCTACTTTAATTAATATTTAACTTAACTTTATATTAAATTTTAAAAACTTACTAAGTATACTTTATTAAGCTATATATACTTATAATAGTTTAGACTAATACTTAAAATCTAAGTTAGCTATAGCGCTGCTATAAGCCTAAGTTAAATACCTATTAAACTAATTATAGTAGTATATATTAAAGTCTTTTATTTTATTAAGGTAAGGGGAGTAAAGGTATACTTACTTTATACTCTATATAAATTAGAGTTAAGGCTTAAGTAGGCGTAGAGAGAGATTAAAAATTTATTAAAAGGCCTTTAACTTTTAATTAACTAGCTATTTTCTTTACTATTTAAAATTAATATAATATTAAAGGTTTAAGCTAGCTTTAATATAGAGACTAAAATAGCTTTATATTAAACTTTAAAAGAGAAAAGGGTATTTATAATTTTTATTTAAGTATAAAGAAAAGAAAAGAGAAAAAGAGAAAAAACCCTTAAAAGGGTCCCCTTTATTTATAAAAAAAGAGTAATACTTTAGATTATTTATTAAATCACTTATTAATATATTAAACTTATTTAAGTAATTAATAACTACTATCTTACTACTATACTATATCTATACTACTTACTATTAAAGCTTAACTTAATTTTATATTTAATACTTACTAAACTAATAACCCTTAATAATTTAATATATAATAATTACTTAATTTAGTAATTAACGTACCCTTAAATTAGCGGCGTGGCTATATTATAACCTATGACCTTCTATAACCTTCTGCGCCCTTCTACATTGCCTTGCGTTCCGCAGCGTGTAGCCAGCACACTACGCCCCTTTTAACAACCTAGCTTAGCCTTAAATAGAGCTTAACCTAAGCCTATAAAGACCTTACCCCCCCCCCCTTAAATTTAATGTGTTTTTACACGCCTTTCTACGTACGCTATACACACCCTTTACTAGACTTTTTTTAGTAACTATAGCTAAAGCCTAGCTAATAACGTACTAATTTTTATAATAAACACTGCTTAGGGCTTAACTTAGGCCTCTTTAGCACCTATATCTACTACTATATATAGGTTTTCCCCTTTATTCTAAGGTTTTTTCTATATAGGTTACTAAGATAAGGTACTAGCTAAGGGCTCTATGCCCCTTAAAGTAAATAAATAAATAAATATAAATATAATAAAAGATTAATAAATATTTAAGACATTTCTACTATATATATATTAAATATTTTATATAAAGATATTTACTAAGATTTATTATATTTTTAATATATATTTAATATTAAAGGTAATAATATATACCTTTTATTTATTTAGAATTTATATTATATATAATAGCTTATATAGTGCTTAAAAGGGTATAAGGTATTTATTTTATATAATACTACTTTATACCTTAGTTTATAATTATACTTAAGTATTTAAATATAGTAGTAAATATTTAAATATTATAAATACTATATATAGTATATAATTAAGACTTTATATATCTCTTAATAGCTTTTTATCGTATTAAATATTATAATAATATATATAAATGTTTTATATACTATAATTAATTAGTAATTATTTAATATATATATATAGTTAACTTTTACTTAATTTACTTTTATTATATAAAAAGTATATAAAAATATTTAAACTCTTTTTAATTTATTAAAATAATAAATTAATTTAAAGATATAGTATATTTATAAATACCTTTACTTATTTTTAAAAATAAAAAATAATATAAAAGTTTTATAGTCTTTATATATAAATATTATAAATCTATAATTTATTAAGGTTTTATAGTTAGTTAAAGTACTATTTATATATAGCTTTTATTAAAAATTAATATATATATAATAAGTATATATATAATATATACTTTACCTATAAAATATACTTTAAATAAATATTATAAAAGCTAAGCTTAAAGAATTAAAAATTACACTTTATTTTTATAATTAAATACTAAATATAATTATTTTATATAATCCTTTTTATAATATTATAAAAGCTATATAAATATTAAGCTTAAATATACTTAGCTTATAGAGATATAATATTAATATAAGCTCTTTATATAATAAATAAATATATATATAATATTAAAGTAAAAATACTATTATACTATATAAAGGCTAAATATAAAGTATTTTAAATATTATATAAAATACTCTTTAGTAGTAAAGATATATATATATATATACTATATATAAAAAATATAAAAAATAGAAATCTTTTAATATTAAAGGGTATAAGAAAGTTATATTTAATACTATGTTTATATAGCTTTGTATTAATTTACTTTATATAGTAAAAGACTATATAATATTAATATATAAATATCTATACTTAATATATATATAAACTATATTACTTTTACTTAAATTAAAAAATATTTTAAAAAAAGTAACGCTCTTTTTTATTTATAGTATTAAGGCTTAGTTTATAAATTACTATATATTTAAGATATAGTATATTAAATAAATACTTATTAACTAAAACTTTTATATATAACTTAATATTAAGTACTTAAAGATAGTTAATATAGAAGTCTTAGTAAATATAAATATAGAAATATAATATACTTATTATATAATATACCTTTTTATAAACTATTTATATTATATACTAATTTTTATAGTAAATTAAGCCTTATATTTTAAACTATAAAGAAAGAAGGTAGTAAGGTAAATAGTTATTTTAAGCCTTTATATAAGCTTAGTAAGCTTTATTTAAATATATATTAATATAGAAATATATAATAATTAAAGATAATTTATTATTTAGTTTTTCTTTTAATTCTTTTATTAATATTTTAATAGTTTAAATAGCTAATATATTTTTTTTATAGTTTTAATAAGCTTTATATTAAACTTATTATTTTAATACTTATAGTACTTAATAAATTTAGAATTAATAAATATATAAGTTTTAATTTTAATATATATATAATATTAATACTAAAAATAACCTTTTTTTTAGTTATTAAAAAGTAGTTTTTATTAATAATTAATAAATAAAATATTTTTAATATATAATATATATATTTACTTATTATAGCTTTAGTGTAGTTTTATTTATAGTTTTAACTTATTTAAGCAAAAATTAAATCTTATATATTATTAATATATATTAAATATATATTTTATTTTTTCTTTATTTATAATATTAATTTACTTTTAAATTATATTCTTTACCTTTACTTTATTAATTATTTCTTTAAAGCTATTATATATTAAAATAATATAAAAAAGGCTATCTTTATTTATTCAAAAATAATTAAGTAATATAAAGTAATTAATTATATATTACACTTATATTATTATTGGAAATAAGGGGTTTACAGAGGCTTTTACCCTCTGGAATACTAAGGTAGTGAGGCTTAGTAAGCCAGCGGCTAGAAGGTCTCTATAGCGCTATAGCGGCTGCTATAGGCCTTATTTCTATGTTAGAAGCTTAATACACGCTTTTTAGCATGTAAAATACGCTGAATTTTACCTTATAAAATACAAGTAAATTTTCTTAGATTTTATCTAATTTATTTAACGTTATAAGTAGCAGATCTAAAATTAATGGTCTATATAGTTATAGGCAGCTGTAAAGAGATATGTGTTCTTCCTTATATACCCACTAAGCCTATTAATAGATCTATATAGCTAGCGGGGGCTTATAAGCTACTTTTTATTTTCTATAAAATTTATTTATATAGAAAAACAAAAAAAAATAGACTTATAGCTATATAACTAACCTACTAATGTGTGCACTAAAAATTTACTTAGTGAAAATCTATATATAAAAAAATTCTAAAAATCTAAAAATTAGGAAAATTATATAGAAAAATTCCCCTTACTTTAGCAATAATAAAACTCTTTATATTTCCTTTTTATAACCTTTAGTCCTTATATAATTTAATTTTAAAGACCTTCTATTTCCTCCTTTAAAGTAGCTTATAGGTTATATAACCTAAGGCCTTATAGCTGCTAAGCAGCATAGCTTAAATCTTTAATTAAAATTTAGCTAGCGTGCTTTATTGCTATAAAAATTAATTACTAAGGCTAATAGTTTATTAGCTTCCTAATTAAGTGTGCGCTAGCTATTAAAGCGTGTAATTAAGGGTGAAAAGGCTAGAAAAGTAGGGCGCTTGCAGCTGCGAGCTCTTGGCTGGAACGTTTATTTTTGCGCTTGCCGCGCGCGCGCGCACGCGTGTGTTGCGCGCACCGCCGCCAGCTTTTAACCTAAAGACCCCCTATAAAGGTCCCTATAGGGGTCAGGGTTAGGGTCGTTATAAGGCCTGTTGAAAGTCCTTATAGCGGATGAGGTCTCCTGAAAATAGCTGTTATTTTCAACAATTATATATATATTGCTTTTTATATTTATAATCTGAATAGATTTAATTAAGTTCTTTATAATACAAATATATATAATACTTTAAATCTTTAATATAAAAACTTACTTTAAGTATATTAAAGAAGTAATAAATAGCTATAAAAGTAATAAATACTATTTATATTACTATTAAGTCTATGTTATAGACTGGCCTAGATAGCTTCTGCGATCTAGCGTCAATGGATTTATTATTAACTATAGAGAAGAGAGAGAAAAGAGAGGAGACTTTTAAAAGGAGCCTCCTTACTAGCTTATATATCTTATATACCTTTAGTATGCCTTAAGTATGCCTTTATAGTTATGCTTTATAAAATATAATAAGATTGCAATAAGCCCTTAATAAGGATCTAAGCCACTAGCTTAAATCTATTATATAGGTCCCTTTTATATGCTTTATTAGCTACTTATTAAGTATAAAAGGGTATTTATTTATAGTAAAGTAAGTGTATTATAGCTCTGCCTATCCCTAGCCTATATTTATATAGGTAATTTATATTATTTATAATATTAGTATATAGTTATTTAAAAGTAAGCTTAATAGTGCTATAGTATTGTAAGTTAATTTTATAATTATAATAATAAGTTAATTAAAATAAATAAAAAGTAAGCTAAGTATTAGCTTACTATAATTACTTAAGTTAATAAAATAAATATAAAAGCCCCCTTTATACTATTATTTATTTACCTTTCTTTCCTCTCTCTTTATACTTTTTAATCTCTTTTAATTCTTTTTACTACTTACTTACTATTTTTTTACTATTTATTTTATTTAATAAATATTCTACTTTAAATCTTAAAAGAAGCCTTTTATTTATTATTCTATATTTTATATATTACCTCTTCACTTATATTATTATTTTCCTTTATACTTTAGTTATACTATTATATTAATATAAATATAATTATTATAAATTCTTAATATTAATTTATTTAATATTAATAAAATATTTACTATTACTGCTTTACCCCCTCCCCCTTTACCTCCTTTATATAGCTTATAGTTAGTTAATTACTATAAAGTAAAGGGTAACTTAAGTAATAAGTCCTTTATATTTAAAGAGTAAAAAATTAAATACTATATATTCTACTATAAATATATAGTAAAAAATAAGCTATTTAATTATTTATAAAGGTAGGGTAAGGTTTATTTATTCTATAAAAAATAGTAATATAAATACTTTTAAAAAAAGTATTTATTTATAAAAAATACTACCCTTTATTATATTATTTATAATATAGTTATAAAGATTTAAGCTAATTATACTATTTAAACGCTATATATCTTTATAAAGAATATATTAAATAAAAAGGGCGCCTATATTATTTTATACCTTAAGTTTATTAACTTTAGTTAATAATTTCTAAACCTTTTAAAGGCTACTAAAAAGGTAGCTAAAAAAGGTATTAATATTACTAAGGTAGTATATAAATACACTGCTTTAGCTAAAGAGACCCTTAGCTTACACTTTTAATATAGCTTAAAAACTCTCTTTAATTATTAATTATAATCCCCTCTCTCCCCTTTTTAAATAGTAATAAATATATACTAAATATACTATATAAACTATAAATTAATACTACTATATTAAACTATTAATAACTATACTATATAATTATAAACCCTTACCCTTTAAAAGCTTAATAAAAGCTAATATAAATATTATAATTTAAAGGATTTTAATAAATAATAAATAGTTAAAAAGGGTTTTAAAAAAAGGTAAATAAAGGGTTAAGTATTATTTTAAAAGAATAAATTAAAGGTTATAAATAACTTTAAATTAATTTTTATTTTAATAAAATAGAACTATTATTATAATATATATCTCTTTATTATAACTTAAAGTTATATAGTGTAAATATATTATATATACTTTTTAGTAGCTTTTATATAAAATAAGTATATTTTACTTATTTAATAAATATATTATAATTTTTACTATAGCTATATATATTTTAAATATATAAAATCTCCTTTACTTTATACTTAAAATATATTTATTTAAAATTATTATTAATTAAGTATAAATTTAGTTAAAAATCTTTATATATTTAAAAAAATAATAAATTTATTACTATATATTTAATAAGGTTTATATAAAAAACTAAGTTAATATTCTTTAAAATATTTAAATATATAGTAAGTAGTGTAAATATATTTAAAATAGTATATTTTACTATAACTTAATTTAACTTATAGTATAAGTAATTAGTTTTAATATAATAAAGATTAAGCTAAACTTAGTCTTTAATTATAAAGTATTTAATTAAATAATACTTATAATTTACTATATTTTATTATTACTATTATATAAAGTTAATAGTAGCTTATATTAATTAAGTACTTATATAAATTTAATTAAGGAAGTATATTATATACCCTTTAAGTAATACTTAACTTTTAATAAAAGGTAGGTTATATTAAAAAAGCTTAATATTATAGCTATAAAGTGTATAGTAAATATTTATTTTAATAACATTAAATATTTAATTATTTAATATAAGCTAATAAGTAGCTAGATATTTAAACTAATTATCTTAAGAGAAGGTAATAATAATATATAATATAGCTTACACTTTTTAATTAATATATTTTATACAACTATTTATCTATAGGTAGTATAATATAAATAGTAACTATTGTTATGGTCTAGCCCGATTGAGCCATCGCGAGTGTTAGGCGCAGACATAGTGGGGTTAGCACATCCTTTGCCAGCTGCGTGCTAGCTGCACTAGTTAGCTAGGACAAAAGGATACGTATTGATTAGAGTTGCGGGTCTCTGGTCAATTAACACTTATATTGCCGGTTGCACGCAGGGCTTAGCAACCGCCGCTAGCTGCAGGCTAAGCTAGGCTAGGTTAAAGACCTAGCCCATTACATAGCTCCCCGCTAGGGCCCCGCAACGCCCCACTAGCCCCACATGCCTCTACCCTCTAAGCAATACCTACACATCCCCTAAGACCCACTTATTGCCTAATTGGGTCTTGTAAGCCTAAGCCAAGTCCCCGCTACGCCCGCATACAGCTGGCGGGACTCAAACCTGTGACCTAGAACTCTGATTAACTGTTATGGTCTAGCCCGATTGGGCTATTGCAAGTGTTAGGCGCAGACATAGTAGGGTTAGCACATCCTTTGCTAGCTGCGTGCTAGCTGCACTAGTTAGCTAGGACAAAAGGATACGTATTGATCAGAGTTACGGGTCTCTAGTCAATTAACACTTATATTGCCGGTCGCACGCAGGGCTTGGCAACCGCCGCTAGCTGCAGGCTAAGCTAGGCTAGGTTAAAGACCTAGCCCATCACAACTATTTAGTTTTTACTAATAAGTAAAGCACTATTTAAAATCCCTTAACTTAATTAAAGCTATAATTAAATATAATACTTTATAGAAACTTATAAAACCACTATTAATATTAAAGAAAGCGCTTTATATATATCTTAGTAGCTATATTAATTATTACCTTAAGCTAAATATATTTAAAGAGATAGTCTATAATAACTATAAAGTATTTAAAAAATACTTTATTTATTATTAATAAGTTAGTTATAAAGTCTATAAAAACCTATAATTAATAATATTTTAATGTAAAAATAGGCTATAGTAAGCTTTATTAAAGTTATTAACTCTTTTATTTATTATAATAATAGTAATTCTATATAAAGTGTACTATATCTTTTAATATCCCTTTTTAATAGTACTTATATATTAATACTTAAAATATAATATTTTTACTAAGGTAACTTAATATAAATAAGTTATATATATATTAAATAAATATAGTAATAAATAGTTTAAATTAAAGCATCTAAATATAGCTATAAAATAATAATATATTATATATATTAATAATATAGTTTTTTATTTATTATTAAGTATTAGCTTTAAATAAAAAATATTATACTCTCTTTTAAACTAACTTTTATTTAATAAAGTATAACTTATTTATTATAATACTTTAAAACTAAAGGTCTTTAAAGTATAGATCTATAAATAATATAAATATATATAGTATAAGTATAAATAAAGTAGCTATTAAGCTATATAAGTTATAATTACTAATTACTAAAGGTTTATTTAATATTTTAAAGTATATAATTAATACTAAGGGAAATAGTGCTTAGTATTTTATAGCTAAACCTTATTTATTTTATTTATAGTAGAAAAGTGTATTAAGTTATATAGTAAGGGTGCTTAATTAGTAATATAATTAAAGATTAAAGAGAGAGAGTGTTTTTACTTAATATATCTATCTTTTAAATATTTTATATAAGCGAGTAAAGTATTTAAGATTTTTATAGTTAATAAAAATTATAAAAAGGTATAAAATACTATAAAGTTTTATAAACTATACTTTAAAGTAAAAGATAATATTAAAAAGCTTTTTATTATAGATTATATAGTTCCTTTAAAGCATTAATAAGCGCGTTAAATAATATATAATTAAGTGTAGTATATTTAATTTATTATATTAAAAGAGGCAGCTACTAAGCGCCTCTTTAAATAAATTAGCTTTTACTATAGTTTTATAGTTAAAATCCTATTAAGTAAGTATAGGGTATAAAATAAAGGCAGCCTTTAGCTAATAAAATAATTACTTACACTTACTTAATTAAATAAATAGCACGCCCTTCTATATTAATATAAAAAAAGAGCTAATAAAATCTAAGAAATTAAGGATAAATTTATAATAAAAATTTATAAAACTTAAAAAGCTATAAATACTATATACCTTAATAAGCAGCTATTAATTATAAATAGCTACTACCTTCTTTAAATTTAGGTATACTATATATTTTATTTAAATAATAAACCTTAGGTACTTTACTTTCTTTATACTAAAGGTATATTTATTAATATTTAAATAAAGGCCTATTTATTAAAGATAGGTAAGGACCTTTTATATATACTTAATATAGTCCTTTTATATACTATTAAAGTAAATTAAAATATTATTAAGGTATATAGTAGTATAATCTTTAAAGGTGTCTTTTAATATACTATTAATATAATATTAAAATATAGCTAAAGCCTTTACTTTACTAAACTAAATAAATATATTAGCTATTTAAAGAGACTAAATTATATATAAAAGGTAGTTAAATATTTATTACTTTAAGCTACTTATAGCTAATAGAAGGCAGTGTATATATTTAATTTAATAAACTACTAAGCTTTTATAAAAGAATATAAAGTCTCCTTTATTAATAAAAGTAAGTAATAGTTTTAATTTATAACTTTATTAAAGGTATAATAGTTAATATAAAAGCGCTAGCTATTACTTACCTTTTATATTAAAAGTATTAGCACTATAGCTAATAAAGAGAATATATAAATCTAGCCTTTATTTATTAAGTCTATAATTTATTTCTAAATCTCTAATAGCTAGTCCCTTAATATATTATATAAAGGCGCCTATAAAATCTTTAAAAAAAAGCTATTTAAATTCCTTTAAAGATATATATAATAGTTTATAATGCCTTAATAAAGGGGTAAAGAGAATACCTATTTTTTATTAAAGAGGTCTTTAAAATTATATAAGTTAAGTAGTAGGTACTATAGTATTTTATTAATTAATTAAATAAAAGATTTTAAAGTAGTTATTAAAATATTATTAATTTCCTTTAAGTTTATTACTAAGATTATACTAGCTTTTATTATAATATAGTATATTAAGTTAAGTTAGTGTAAACTAATCTTAATATAGCTATAGTAAGTATTATAATAATATATATTTCTACTATATAAATAATTAATTCTAAATATTTATTAACCTTAAAATATCTCTTAATAAAGTAAAGTGTAATATTATTTTAAAATATCTATAGAGAGCTAAAAATATAATTATAAAATAGTTTAAAAATAATATAGGCTATAATAAAAAACACTTAGCTATTAATATTTACTATAAAGTAAATAAGTTAAGTAATATATATATATAGAGTAGATAAGTATAGATAATTATTTAATATTAAGGCTATAATTAGTAATTACAGTTATAATAAATAAAAGTGCTATAAATATAGCTATTATACTAGCTTTTTACTTATAATAGTAAAGCTATTATATTTACTATTTACCTATATAGTAATAAATAAAGACTTATTATAAAGGAAGGGTAAAAGAAAAGGTAATTCCTTTATATAGTTTTCTATTACTTTATCTATAGTATTTAAATATATAAACTAATAGTTAAAGTAAGTGTATTTACTATTAATATCTCTACTACTAAAACTTAAGTAGTAAAGCTATTTTTTTTTAAGTTAGCGCTTAATTTATTATTAATAAGCTCTTTATTAAAGATTTTATAAATATATATACCTATAAATAGTAAAGGTAAATGTACTAAATAAAGCTAATATTCTTTAATTTAATAGCCTATAACTTTATAGTATAAATATTAACCCTCTTTATAGTATTTATTAATAACTATTTTAGAAACCTATATAGTATAGGTTAGTTTTTTTTTCATTATTAGTTTTACTTTAAAAGAAGTAATTTTATTATAAAGTATATTAATTATAAAGAGGTATTATAAAGCTAGCACTATTAACCTTAGTTATAGCTATATTACCTTTTATATTATAAGACTTATTATTTAATTAATAAGCTTTAATATATTCCTTTAAATAATAAAAGTTAATATTTAAAGTAATGCTTTAGTAACGCTTTATAGCCTTATAATAGTTATTATAAAGTATATTATAGTTAATATAGTAATTATATATATACTTATTTAAAGCTATATAGAGCTTTATAAGGTTTATAGTTGTGATGGATCCGAGCTGCTAGCTTAGATGCATGGTGGTAACGGTAAGGGAAGCGTTATAGAGCCGTAATAGGACTGTTATAGTTCTATAAAAATAACCTAATAAAACCGTTATAATTCTATAAAAAAGACCTAATAAAGTTAGATAAAACCCTAAGCATTTACTTAAGTAAATGCCTATATAAATTAAAATAGTTTCTCTTTACTTTTTACCCCCTTTTAAAGGGAGGTAAGATTAATATAAACTTTATTAATACTAAAAAGCAGTATGCCTTTAGGCTAGTTTATAATATATATTAATCTTTACTTTTCTTAACTTAATTATTATAAATAAGTAATAAAATTAATTAAAAATAAAATAAAAACACTTTAAAGAACTATAAATATCCCTTATAGTACTATAAAAGCTATATTAGCTTTAAGAGCTAGTAATATAGTAAATAGTATAGCTAGAATTACTATAAAGAGTAGTATTAATAACCTTTTAGTCCTTTACTTTAGTAGTAATAAAGACTACCTTTAAATTAATTATAAAGAAACTAAAATATAAACCCCTCTTTATAAAGAAACCTTTTAATAGAAACTAAAATTTATTTAAAGTATAAAAGTGTTTTATAGCTTATAAACTTAATATAAACTAAGACTTTATTAGTATTAACTATAATTAATAGTTCTATATTTATTAATACCTTTTATTTAAAGTTTAAAATAAAGTCTTAACTTTCTTTAAAGTTAATATAGATTTTACCTATAACTTAGCTTACTTCTTTAATTACTTTAGCTTTATATTTTTAAACCTTTATTAATAAAAGTATATAGTTATAGAACTAAATTAGCTATATTAACGCTTAAAAGAACAGTTTTTAAACTTTTATATTTAATTTAAATAAAAGTTAACTTTAGCTAAAAACTTAAAATAGGTAAATATAGTAAAGCTTACTAAGCTTTACTTAGCGTTTAATAAATATATATATAACTATTATATTAGCTATAATATATTTTATACTAGCTATATTAATATAGTAGTATATTACTAAAGTATTACCTTTAATATTAACTTCTATTAACTTAAAGAGAAGTTTTACACTATTTACTAAATAGAATTATTTTAAAACTATAATAGTAATATTAAAATAATAAATATTAATATAATAGGTTTTTAGTTTTCCTTTATAAAGCTTAAAGGTAAAGGTTAGTAAAGCTTTAACTTTAAAAAATTAATAGCTTAAGCTATATAGATTTCTATAGCTAAAATATAACGCTATTATAAAGTAAGCTAATACCTTTAATATAGCTTAGCCTTTTATATAGTAGCTAAATACTCTCTCTTTTAAGTAAAGTATTTATAAAAGAAATTTAAAGTCTACTTTACTATAATAATAAAAGAGGACTTTACTAAAGCTTTAAATATATTAAGCTTAGAAAATAACTCCCCCTTTAAGTAAGCTTTATTAAAGAGAATAAATATACTTAAAACTACTTTATGCCTATTATAAATAATAATACCTTAGGTTATTAAAAGATTAAATTAAATATAGAGATAAAACCCTTCCTTTTTCCCTTTTTTTATAATAATTTATTATTTATTTTAGTATAAGTAAATAGCAATTATAATAGTTTTATAGCTATAAGTAAAAAAATAATATAATAACTTAGCCTTATATAGATAGCTTTATCTTAACTATATATTATAACTATAGTAGTTAAAGCTATTAATACACTACCCTTTAATAAGTAAACCACCTATTAAATATACTACTTTATTTAATTCTAAGTAAATATAAATAACTAAATATTTTTAATAGTAGCCTATATTATTTTAGGCTTAACTTAGGACTATATTTTAAGCACTTTATAGCTTATTTAGAATAATATTAAGCTCTATATAGCTTAGAACTAATTAGTAGTTTAAAGTAAAAACAGTTTAATAATTAAACTTTCTTTTATAAAATATATAAATAAAGTTACTATTACTATCTTAAAATTAGTTTATATAGCTATAGTGTAGTAAGCTACTAAAGCTTATAAAAATATATAATTTTTAACTATAAGCTTAAAAGAAATTAATTCTATTCTCTTTCTCTCTATAGTAATATTCCTTAAATTAAACTTAATATTAATTCTTCTGCTAAAACTCTATAACTTTATAAATTTATTTTAAAAAAATAAGGCTAACGCCCTTCCCCTATACTAAGGATATATAGATTATTATATATACCTTAAGCTAAGCCTAAATAATATACCTTTAGAACTCTTATAGGCCCCTTTATATAATATACTTTAGGACAAACTACTAAAAATCTATAAATAAATTATTAACTTTATAAATAAAGGTTAAATATATACCTTATTCTTTATAGCTATAGTATTAGTGCTTTTAGTTTAAAAGGCTAGGGGTAATTAGCGGTTTTATATAAATTACTATATATTTAATAAAGTAATAAACTAAAATTATTACCCCTTTTCTTTAATAAAAGAAATACTTTACTTACTTTTTAAAGCCTATTAGTTTATAAAATTAAATATTTAAGCCGCTTTTTACTAACTTTAAGTTATAAAAGGCTATAAGTATTTTATAGCGTTTTAAACTTAATTTAAACTATTTAAATAGTTAGTTTATTTATTTAGCTTTATAAAGGCTTTAGCTATATTTTAATAATATATTAATAGAGCTCTAAAGGACGCCTTAAGGGTATACGCTATAGTATACTTAAATAATATTCTAATCTATATTAGTAGCTTTTAGAAAGATTATATATAATATATATAAAAGGTTCTTTATTATCTTTAAAAGGTAGGCCTTAACCTTAATATTACTAAGTATAGTTTTAAAGTTATTAAGGTAAAATATCTAAGGTTTATTATTAAAGTAAGATAAGTAATATACTTTAACTTAAAGAAAATTATAGCTATTTAGCAGTAAAAAGCTTTAATATAAATTAAAGGAGTATAAAGCTTTTTAAGCTTTATAAACTTTTATTAAGACTTTATTACTAATTTCTTAAGCTTAATAGAGCCTCTTCTTTAACTTATATAAAAGGGTATACTATTTATTTAGTTTAATAAGTGTAATATATTATTTTAAAAGCTTAAAGATATATTTATTTTTTCTTTAATACTTACTTAATAAAACCTTAAGAGAGATATAGTAGTAGAGGTAAATACCTTTAAAGAGGCCTTTAAGGGATACCTTTTTAAATATAATAAAGAAGGTATACTTTATTTAATAGTATACTACTTAGCTTAGCTTTTTAAGGCTAAATAAAACTATACTATTTATAATAAAGAGGTACTAAGCATTATCTTTTACTTTAAGGCTTAGTTTATAGAGCTTTAAAGTATCTCTTACCCCTTTATAGTCTTTATAAATTATAAAAACTTAGAATACTTTATAGTACCTTATATAATATTTAAATATTAAGTAAAATAAGTAGACTTATTATCTCTCTTTAATTATAAGCTTTAATATAGATTTAACACTTAAGCCTTCTAACTTAATGCCTTTTTATATTATAAATAAAATAAGTTTAAATCCCCTTTAAAACACTATTCCTTTATAGCCTTAATATATATTAATAACCTCTTAGCCTATATTAATATTAGTATTAAATAAGGTTTAGCTAGGGCCTTAAAGGTATATTCCCCTTATATAGGCTTGCCTTTAAGTTTATTAATCTTTTTAAATGCTTATTTATATAACCTATAAAACTAAGTAATTACTATAAACTCTTTTTATTTAGCTAAGTAATATATAGTTTAATAAAAGAAATAGTAATTCTTTAATATAGTAGGAACTTAAATTTAAATTATAAATTATTAAATTAATACCTATAGTGCCTTATAGTTTTAAGGCTAGCTTTAGGTATTTATTTATAAGCCACTTACTATATCTCTTATTTAATATATATATAGTTCTCTATTACTTAACTACTTAGGTAGAAATACTATATTTTAAGCATTTATTTAAGATTATTATTAAGAATATCTCTTTTAAAATATAGCTTAGTTTATTTAAAACTACTACTACTATATTAGTTATAAAAGTTATTAGCTTTATTAAGGCCTCTTTAAACTAATTCTAACGCTAAACTATTATTAGTTTTAAATATTAGTAGATTTTATAATAAACCTTTTAGCTATAAATAAAATAATATTATAATACTTAATAGTTATTATAGACTAGCTATTTAAGTTTATTTAACTAAAAGTAATAACTACTATAGCTATTAAGGTATATATAAAACGTTTCTATTTATATTAGTAATGTTTTTATAGGTTTCTTAAGTAAATTATTTTAAACTAAAGCTTAAACTAAGTAAGTTAGTTTTAATTAACTCTTTACTCTTTAATAAATATAAAATAGCTTTTATTTACTACCTATTACCTTTAAATAAATAGGGATATAGAATAGGCTAACTAAAAGGTTTAAGTAGTTTTATAAATTATAGTTAAGTTTTTTTAATTTAATTAAGCTAACTACCTTTTAGTATATTAATTAACTTTAAATAACTAAACCTCTTTAATTATTAAAGTAAGCGTTAATATAGCTATATATAGATTTAATATACTACTTATTAACTATATTTTAAATATATACTTAAGTTTAACCTTTATTAAAAGCTATACTATATACTTTTTAAAGTACCTTTAAAAGGGTACTATATTAGCTTAAGTAGTAATTAATTTTATTTAATAATAGTAATAAAACTTAGCTAACTACTTTTAACGCTTAGCTAAGCATTTTATAATAAAGGATATAGTTTAGCTTAATCTTTAATATATTAAAATAAATAAGCTATTATAGAAATTAAATTAAGTAATAGTAAAGTACTATATTTTTAATATACTTATACTACTTACTATTTACTTTAATATTCTTTATAGTATTTATTTAATCTTTTATATTAACCTCTTTAAGTGTACTATTATTAATTTATTTTTATTATAAGTCTTTACTAACTTTTAACTAAATTTAACTCTTTTTCTCTTAAAGGATAACCTAAACCTTATAAAATATAAAGTAAAGGAGATCCTTATAGTATAGAATATATAAAGCTAAGGTAAATAGTAAAATATTTTTAGTTTATTAAAAGAGGTATATTTAATTAACTTAAAAACTATTAAAAAACTTTAAAGATATAAAGGCACTCTTTTACTATAAAGTATAATAAAGGAATATATAAATAAGTAATAAACTTAAATTAATATAAATTTAAACTTTTAATTTATATATTAAGAATTAGCCTTAAACTATTTTATAATTAAACCCTTTTATTACTTTTTTATCTTTATTCCCTTACTTTTCTATATTCTTTATATTCTTTACTATAATATAATATTAATAGTTAAAGGGCTAAAGTTATAATTTTAATAGCTTTTTATTATTTCTCCCTTAACTTCCTTTAGCTCTTTATATCTTTAGTTTTAAAGGGATAAAGGTATTTAATATTATATAATTAAAGTTATACTTAAAAGACTTATTTAATTTTAAAGAAAATAATAGTTAAAGTAATTTTAACTTTAAAGACCCTTTACCCCTTTTTAACTTAATACTTTTTAATATATTAATAAAGGAAATATATTACTTAGCTTTTAAAGTTAATTTAATAAAAAATAATCTACAGTATAAATAAATATAGGTATCTTTTAGAACTATTTTAAATTCTATTATTTTATTAAATAATTATAGTATTTAAAGTAAAGATATAGTAAAGGCTAATTTTATTTTATAGTAGAGATATTTTAATATAAATATAGATAGGTAGTAGTCTTAAAGATAGTATAAGTATAATTAAAAATAAAAATTTATTAAAATTCTAATCTTTACTTATAAAGTATAAGCGCTTTAAAGGTCTTTTATAATATAATATAAAGCTATAGCTACTTTATATATTATACACTTTTACTAAATATTTTTAAAAAGTAGTAAATAATATAGTAATAAATACTATAAAATATTAAAAAGATCTATAAATAGCTCTATATTATAGGCCTTATATAAATTATATTTAGTTAATATTTATATTAAATAAGAACTAATTTATTTAATAAAAAAAATAAAAAGAGAAATAAGCTTTAAAGTAAAAGGGGTATAAATAACTTTTAAAATAGCTATAGTATCTTTAAAATTAAAGAATAAAGAAGTATTAAAGAGATTATAAAGGTAATACTTAAATGCTATAGTTAATACACTTATTTTCTCTTTAATCTCTACCCTTTACTTAACTAAGTAATAATTTATTTCTATAATAATATTAAAATAGTAGTAGTAATACTTAAAGATCTTTAATATAAAATTTAAGCCTATTTTAGTATTTTAAATATATATAAAGTATTTTAACTTAATAATAAAAGGGAGGTAAAGGCGCTTTAACTTTAATATTAAAGTATTAAAAATAGTACTAGCTTATATTTTAAAACTAATAAAGTAAGGATAGAATAGTTCTTTAAAGCCTTTATAAAATAGCTTTAATATATCTATAAAATTAATTTAAATAGGTAACAAAGTAATAAAAAGCACTAAAGGTACTTACTTATCTATAGTAAATAATATATTAACTATAGAAATAAAATACACTTAAGATAATTCTTAAAGGGTATTACTAGCTCTTTATATATATTAAGTGTTTAATATATATTAAATATTAAGGGATACTATTAATATATTATTTTAAGAAGTTATTACCTTAAACTTAATATTTAAAAAAGGGATAAGTAAAGTATTTAAAGGCAGTACTTTACTATAAACACTTTACTATATTAATAGTATTATTTATTATTAAAGACTTACTATAGTATTAATTATATTTTAAGTAGATTTATATAAAGATTATACTATATTTACTAAACACTTTAATAACTTAAGTAAAGTAAAGTAATAATTCTAAAGTAAGGCTTTATACTACTATTAATAAAATAATTTCTTTTTAATAGCTTTATAGCTATTACTTATATTATTAAGGGTAGGTTATTAAGGCGTTTTATAGAAACTACTTAAAGTAGCTATAAACTTCTAAAATATACCTTAAAAACTACTTAAAGTAGTAGCAGTATTTGTTTAAGATTTAGACTTAGTTTTATTTAAAGTATTCTAAGGTTTTTCTTTTTAAGCTATAGTAGCTTAAATATAAATATATTACTATTTATACTGCTAAGCTACTTTAGAATACTTAAGGGTTAAAATTAGCTTTATTTTACTTATAGCTAGAGTTTTAATAGCTGCCTTTTATTTAATTATTATAATAATATTATAATATACTTAGTATAGTTTTAAACTAATAGTATAGATTTATAACTCTTAATTATATTCTTTCTTTACTATAATATAAAGTTAATATAATTTTAATTAATTAGTTTTTAAAGGCTAATAGCTATACTCTCTATAAAGTACTATATTATCTTTATATTAAATATAAATATTATCCTTTTTCTCTTTAATATTTTTAAAGGAATTTTTATAAAAATTCCCTTTTATAAAGATTTTATTAATATACTACTTAAGTAATAGTAAAGGGAAAGGTATAAAAGCTTTAATAGTAGTTAATATAGTTTTTAAACATTTACTTAAGTTACTATATCTTTTTTATAATATTTTTAAATAAAAAATAAAATATACCTTCTTGTTATAGACTGGCTTAGATGGCTGCTGCAATCTAGCGTCAATAGAGTTATTATTAACTATAAGGAGAAGGGAAGTCCTCTATCCCTCTCTTTCTCCTATTAGTTTATATACTTCTAAATCTCTATACACTTACTTAATAGAGTCCTAATAAAGCCCTACTAAGAACGGTCTTTATAGGAGTATAGTAGGGCCTTATAAGTGGTATATATCCCCTATCCTTTCCTAATAAAGCTAATAAGCCCTTTCTATATTATTATATATTTAGAATCTAAGCCACTAGCTTAAATCTATTATATAGCCCCCTTCTCGCCCTCTATATCGCCGCTTCTTTATACTATTAATAGCGTAATATATACACTTATACTAAAGCGAGATATATAAAGTAATTTATTAATAAAAAAAGTGTATTTTAAAAGTGCACCCCCTAGCTATAGTGTATTTGTCCTTATAGTGCACACCTACAGTCGCTATACTACACACCCCCCCCCCCCCGCTTTAATTAATTTATTAGCGTTAGCCCTTAAGATCTTATTAGCCTAACAGCGTTTTAGCACTAGTAGCAGCTAAAATAGAAAAGGTTAAGTAACGTTAATAGCTTAAATACCTAACGCCTATTATATAAAAGATTAGCAAAATAAAACAATAATAAATAGCCTTCTACTTATAATTACTTTAAAGGTCTATAGTAAGTATAAAAACCCCTTAAGATCCCCTCCCTTTCTACTAACTCTTATTCTAATAGTACGCCCTTTACCCGCTTAGTTCTTAAAATATTTTTTTTTTTTAATATTCTTTATATCCTTCTTATAATACTATTTTAATAGTTATCTTACACTGCTATTCCTTATCCCGCCCTCTATATATAAATCCGCTACTACCTTTATTAATATAGCTTGCTTTCTATATTTTAGTATTTAACCTATTATATATTTATATAAGTAATATATATATTCTATATAAATATAGAGCTAACTTAATGTATTTTAGTAGAATATCTGCCCCCGCTCTTACTAATACTTTTATAAAGGAGAATTTACTATATATATTAAAAAATTACTTAGTTTAAGGTAACTTTAAAGATAAGTAGTTTTCTATTTATTAATAAAAGACCTTACTATATCTTTTATACTTTATCTATACTACTATAAATAGTATACTTTACTGCCTCTTAACTAAGGATAACTTATATATATTTTATAAATAACGCTATTATACCTATAACTAAGGGTATAGATAGTTAGCTACTAATCTATAATTATACTGTTTTACTTATAATATAATAAATACTATCTATTATAGTATTACTATTAATTATCCCTATTATTTTACTACTTTTAATATATTATTTTAATATATTTAGCTAAAACTTAGCTTTACTTAACTAAGGAAAATGTTTTTAAGGTAGGTAAGGCGCCTATCTTTACATTAATAATAATAATTACTTAACTAAAAAGTTAAAAGCATCTCTACCGCTGCTACTACTACCTTTATACTTATTACCTTTATAGCTAACGCCACTGCTACCCCTACCTTAGCCTCTATAATAGTGCTACCTATTACACTTAGCGTACCCCTTTAGAGGCTGCCCCTTATCTACACACCTTTAGCACCCTTAATAGATATAGATAGCTAGTTTAATATCCTAAAAACCCCTACTTTTTTAAATAATACCCCTACCTCTTTAAATACTACTTTAATAGTAAGCTATATTATTACCTCTTTATTTAGCGCTTTAAAAGATATTTAAAAATAGCTTACTACCCTTTAAAATATTATATTCTATATTAATTACTCTTTATACTATATTAAAGGCGCTATTTATAATATAACTACCCCTTTATAGACTTTAAAGTATATTAAGTATATGTATTTTAAAGTGTAATAATTACCTATTGCTTTCTATAGTGCCTCTCCTTAGGCATTATATATATATTTAAGTATACTTAAGTTTACCCCCCTCCTACTACTAGCCTTTAACTTATTTAGCCTTTATATATTTTAAAACCTTTACACCTCTATTGTTACGGGACGGAATTCCTTATATAAAAGGAGGATTCCTAATAACATAAGTAGAAAGACAACTTTATAACTATATATAACTATACACCTATCTATAACTTATATATATTCTCTTTTATAATTCCTTTTATAATTGTTTATAACGCATTCTATAAGTTATAAATACCTATGCTTTATATACTATATTTAGTATATAATAGGTAGTAGTAATTACTATTTCTTTTATATATACTAAATTATAAATATAAAAGCTAACTGCTTATATATTAATAACTAAAGAAAACTAATAGGCTTAAGACATTAAGCTAGTAACTCTAAGCCTATCTTTAATTATTTAAAACTAAATCTAATAAATATATTAACTCTAAGTATTTTATAAAGATTTTCTAGAGTTCTAATATTATAAGAAACCTTTTCTCTATTAAAAAAACACTAAAAACCTTAGAACTTTTATAAGATATTAATTTATAAATAGTAAGCTATAAATTTAGCTTAAACCTATTTAAGTTAATTAACCTTACTATTAAAATCCTATAAATAGCCCTTTTATTAATAAAGAACTAAAAGCTATAAAAAGAACAATAAATTAAGTAAAAAAGTTTAGACTTTTAAATCTCTTTAAACTAAAAAACAATCCTTTAAACTCCTTATAAGCCTCTTCCTCTATTAGTAAGCTAAGTACTCTTTTTTTTATAAAAACCTTTTAAATTAAATAAAAAGATATATTAATAAAGGATAACTATAGCGTTAGTAAAAGGGGACTACTAAAGACTTTAAAATTTAACTTACTTTTATTAAAAAAGAATCTCTATAGCTCTTCCTTTAAAGAAAGGTATATAAATATAAATATTTAAGTAATTTCCTTTAATTTTATACTAGCCTTTATTAATTAAGCTTAGAAGAAAGCTTTAATATCTATTAAGCTAAAACTAGCTTTTATAGAAATCTCTTAAAATAAAGTAATCTCTTTTTTTAAAGAGAAATTTAAATAATAAGACCTTTATATTAAATAAACTAACGCTAATATAATAGAGAATTTTTAGTGTATAATAGCGGAATTTTAAGTTAAAAATTAACGCACTTTAGCGAATATTTACTTACTAAGCTAATAAAACCTTAAATCTTAATTTATAAAACCACTACTAATTAGCGCTTCCCTTTAAAAAGGATTAGGTATTTATTATAATAAGGTAATAATTAATTATAAGGAAAACCTTTTATAATAGGCTTCTATAAATAACGCTAAAAGGTTAGTATCTTCCTTTTAATATTAAGAGACCTATTTAAACCTTTAACTAATAATAGACTTTAATTAAGAATACCTTAATATATATATATTATATTTTAAGGAATAAAGTTAACGCTTTAATAAATAAGCTTTTTAATACCTATTAGCACACTATAGTTAGCCTTTACTTTTAATTATAAAAGAACTAGCTATAATAGTTAAGTACTAAGAAACCTCTACCTTAGTACTTAATATCTATAATAGGTATTTTAATACCTTATAAAAGATAGAGAATATTAAGTACTTTAACCTTAAAACTAACTTTAAAGATATTAATAATAAGGCTATTTACTATAAAGAAAAGGCAGCTATTTTTAATAATATAAATCTTTAGGTTTAAGTAGTAAAGGACTACTATAGTTATATAACCTTAAATTATTAAAATTAAATTTAATATTAAATTTAGTATCTATTTTAAAGGTTAGCGTTAATTTAGTATAAATAGTATTTTAATAACTAAAAGTAAATAATAATCTTTAGTAATTTAAACTTAGTTTTTTATATAGTTTAGAAGAAGTTTAATATTAAGGTTTAAAATACTATAGCTTAGTTTAATTAAGCTAAATTCTTTAGAGATAATATAGTTAGCACTATATCCTTTAAAGACTTTATAATAAAGGTTTTCTATTATATATAAGCTAATAGCAAATCTAATAACTTTTAGTTATTAGTTTAACTTTACTTTAAATTATATATAACACTTTAATAACTCTACCCTCCTTTATTAAAAATAAATTAATATAATATATATATTAACTTTATTAATAGCAAAAGATATAACCTTTAGAATACACTTTAAGAAGCTAAGAACTATAGAAAGACTAAAAAGATAAAAATAGAGATTAGCATTAACCTAGCTATAGAAGTATTTAATAAAGATAAGGATTTAAAATATCTTAATAATAATATAGAGATTTATTAAAATTAATAAAATCTTAAAGGTAACCTAAGAGAATAAACTTTTAGCCTATAATAGTGTAATAATAGTTTTTAAAATTAAGGATATAGCCTATAATAGTAAGAATACTATAGCACTTAATATCCTTTATAAAATTATAACTATTTAAATTAAAGATATTAATATATGCCTTTATATAACTATCTATATAAGAGGTATTTCCGCCTTTATTTAAATAATAGTAGCCCCCTTTAAAATAAATAGTAACTAAGCACTTTATTTACCTTAAAGGGACTCCCTTTAAAAGAGGTAGAAATAAATAGCCTTAACTTATAGCTACTATAGTCTAGCTTAAGTAAACTATAATTTAGCGGTAAATATAACTTAAAGTTTTACTAAAAATAAAAAGCTAATAGTAAACTAATATATTTTATTATAAATAGTAAAGGTTTTAATTCTATAGCTAAAGAGACTAAACTTAAAGCCTTAAAGTACTACTTTATAGAAAAAGGAGAAATTATTAATAAAGATAATAGTAAATAGTTTAATTTTATTAAAATAAACTTTATAGATATATACTTAACTGTTATTAACCTATTACACTATTATAAAATACCTTTAATTATTATTACTAAAGCGCTAAACCTTTTAACCTATAATCTTTTAGTAACTATAAATATAGCAGCGCTTAGTAAGACGCCTATATTAGCCTTAAAACTAAATAATAACTATATAAATACCTATATTGCCTACGTTAATATAAGGAACTACCTTAAGGCTCCTTTAATAATTATAAAGCCTAATAGTAGAATTATAAATAGCTAAGTAATAGAGGCAGTTATTTACTTAAAGTAGCTTAAAGTTAATAGAAAAATAAAAGCCTTAATATATCTTAAAATATTAGTATATTTTAATAATAAAGGTAAGGGATATAAAATCTACTTAAATATTAAAATCTCCTCTATTTTAGTTAATAAAAAATAGCTTAAGCAAAATAGCTATAATGTTAAATAGGGTACCTAAAGCCTTAAAACAGTAAATAGTGTAAATTCCTTATTTTTTATTACTAAAACGGCGACTTTTAACTTTTATATTCCTAGCACTGTAAGAGGCACCTAGGTTTCTAGCCACTTTATAGTTATTATAGATATTATAAATAACCTTATACTTTAAATGCTTATTAGTATAAAATTTATATATAATTATAGTGTATAAATTAATTTTATTAATCTTAGTGTAACTTTCTATATAGTTTATAGTATAGTAGTAAAAGAATAAATCTTTTATATACTACACTTAGTATTAATTTAAAGGGTTATAGTAGCCTACACTATAATAATCTCTCTATATTTTATAGGGATTTTATTAATTAAGTAGAAAGACCTTTAAAATAAATAGAAAACTAATGTTTACTATTTCTACTTAAAGCACTATTAAATTTTTAATATTCTTATCTAATAGAGTTAAAAGAAGCTACTCCCTATTTATAATAATATTAATAAGCCCTTATATATTAAAATAAAACAATAGCTAGGAACCTTTAAAGTAATAAGTTTAGTTAGTTTTTATTATACTATCCTTAATATCTACTAATTTATAGCTTTTTATAGAGACAATATTATTATTTTAAATAGCTTAACTTTTAACTATTTTAAAGATATTATAGCCTTTAAAGTTAAAGATATAGAACTCTTTAAAAATAATAAGGACTTTAACTTTAAAGCTATTAATAGAGAGATATTATTATATAGTATCTCCTACCTTAAGAATATTTTATTTATTTATAATATCTTTAGTATTAAAGTAGCTAACCTTAATACTAATATAGCTACTTAACTTATTAAACTCTTTAATAAGTTTAATATTTATTAAAATAAAGGGGTAGTCTTTATAGCTAATAAAGATAAGATATATATTAACTTTATCCTTAAATAGTAGAATAAGGTTAAACCCTTATAGCTTTATAACCTTAGCTAGAAGGATTATAAGAAATTCTATAAAATTTAGGATAAAAAGTATAAAGTTAGTAAAATATTATTTTTAAGTAGTAAAGAAAAGGCTCTTTATTTATATCTAGGATTTATTATTTAGTAAATAACTAGTAGAGTAATAAACGCATATAAAGTTATAGATATATAACTAGTTAATTATATAATAATACTAAATATTTACCCACTACTTAATTAAGGTAATATTATAAATAACGCCTATAGAAAGAAGTAGAAAACCCTTTTAAATGCTATAGGTTTTTTTAATTAGCTTTTAGTATATTTAAACTATTATAACTAAATAGTAATTATTTTAAAAAGAGGTATAAAGGTATTCTATATTATAATATAGGGGTATAAGAACTTATTAGTATATATATAGCGCTTTATAGATTACTTATTTTATAACTATAACTTTATTTAGGTTTATATTAATAATATTACAATTTTCTTAAATACCTTTAAAGACTACTTTTATTATTTTAAAATTGTTTTTAATATTATTAATAAAGCTTACCTTTATATTTTAATTAGTAAGTCTTTTATTAAATATCCCTCTATTTAGCTATTAAGGTTTATTATTAATATAGATAGCTTTATTAATATAAATAATAAAGTAAAGGCTTTTAAGCACTTATAAATACTAACTATATTAGCTAATTTTAAAACCTTTATTAAAATAGTAGATTACCTTTATATTAATATACTATAGTTTAATATTTATATTTACTCTCTTTAAAATAAAAAGATAAATCTTTTATAAGAAGTTAAAAAAAGAAATAAAATTTTATTTAACTTTTTAAAGTAAACTTAAAAATAAATAATAAAGTTTAAGACCTTTAAATTTATTAAAGAGAAAACTAAAGCTTTTAAAAACTTATATAACCTTTTATATATAAAAGTACTTCTTTAGCACTATAATTTAAAGAAACTACTTTTCTTTAAAGTTAATATATATAAAGAAAGGTTTAGCTTATATACTTTTTAACTTAATATAGAATAAAATAGTATTAATATTTTTAAAAAGGATATTAATAGTAATAAATTATAGTTTATTACCTTTCTTTTATAACCTATCTCTACTATTAAAAAATACTATAGCTTAATTAAAGTAAAGGTTGCTGCTATTATATAAAGAATATATAAACTATATAAAATAGCTTAATTTAACCTTACTTTTATTAATATTATAATAGATTATACTTTAGTAAAAGGGATTATCTATTATATATTATTTATAATAATAGATTTTAATAAAGCTAACCTTAAATTAGTAAAAGTTACTAACTACCTTTTATAGTTTAACTTATATATAATTTATATCTTTAGAGTTTTAAATATAGTCTTTAATATACTTTTAAGACTCTTTATTAAACTTAGCTATTAAAAAGTAATAAATAATAGTATCTTTAATAAATTAAACTTTTATATATATTTTAATAAAGATTATATAGTAAAAGTTATAATTAATTTTTAGCTTAAAGAAACTATATTAATAGAGTACTATATTAACTTAAAGTATAGCTATATTTTATAAAGTATTATAAATTACTATTAAAAATAATAATAACTTAGCTACTATTACCTATAAATCTTAATATATAGTTAAGACCTTTATAATAATGAATTATTATACTATTAGGACTTTAAAGGATATTACTAGCTATATATACCCTATAATTATATAGAGGAAATTCTAGCTATAGTTTATAATAATTACTACTACTTTAGTATTAGCTATATAATTAAAGAGCTAAAAGTAATAGTTTTTTTAAATATAAGTAAGTAAATCTATAATTATATTATATATTGCCTTATATATAAAAAGAATTCTATATTATAAAGTAAAGCTATTAATAAAATATACTCTTTATAAATAAAGCCTACTTCTTTTTATATAATATCCTTAGATTTTATTATGAATATATTAAAGAAACTATTTATTAATATAGCTTAGTTAGTTAAGGGATTAAACACTTTAAATATTTTATATTTAATAAATTACTTATTTAGTAAAAAGACTATCTTTATATTAAGGTATAAGATATATATAGTAGAAATTTAAGCTAAACTATTACTTTAATTACTATACTTTATAGATTAAAGCCTTTTTAAAGAAATTATTAATAATTATAACCTTAAATTCCTCTTTAACTTATAAAAAGCATTATTTTATACCTTTAATATTAAACTTTTTATATTAACTATATATTACCTTTAAATTAATAGTTTAGTTAAAAGAAAAAACTAAATTATAATAATAGTAATTTACTTTTATATAATAACTAACCTTAATATATTATATATTAATATTCTTTTAAACCTATTAAAAAATAATAGTATTTTTTTACTTATAATAGTAAATAATTAAAAAAACTTAATTTAAAAGTAGTAATAAACTTAAAGAAGCTTTATAGAAACCTTTTTAAAATTCTTTATTTATATCTTTAATAATTATTTATTAACTATAATTACTATAAGCTCTTTAATGCTTTTTTAACTCTTTTTAATACTCTTTTATATAGAAGTAATAAATAAATCCTTAATAGTAAATCCTTTATAAGGTTTTATATAACTTAAGAAATATAATAATAACTTTTCCTATATTAATAAGTTAAAAGAATATAATTTTAATATAAAAAGATTTAATATCTTTAGTATAAACTATTTATAAAATAACCTTTTATACTTATTTAGCTACCTTTAATATAGCTATTAACTTTTATATATTATTTATTTACTTTTATACACTTAATAACTCTATAGCTATAACTAATAATAAATATTAAAAGCTATTTAGTAATTTACTTTAAAATAATAATAATTTCTTTAATAAAGAAGTGCTTAACTTAGATTTTAATAAAGAAATAATTAACTTAGCTCAACTTTAAAACCTTATAATATAGTAATTTAATAAAATAATAGCTAAGCACTTTATAAATAAAGCTACCTTTAAATATATTTAAAAATACTATAGCCTTAGCTACTTATACTAACTTAATAAAGCTAATAGTACTAAATATATTATAGTAAATAATAAAATTCTAAAATAAAATACCTTAAAGGTAAAATACTATAGTAAATATTTATTAATAAATAATAGTAAAACTATTAATAATTATAAACCCTTTTTAATTCTATATATAAAGTAACGCTTTTAAGGTTAAGGTAATATAAAGAAATAATAGTTTTATAAAGATATTTTACACTTAATAAATTAGGAATTTACTATATAAAAAGCAATAATTATTAATAATAGAGTTTTTATTATAAAAGATAATAGCTTATATAAACTATAGCTAACTATTTTTTATATTACTTTTAGCATTATTAATAAAGAGAGAGTGGCTTTAAAAGTAATATATTTAACGCTAAAAAAAGGTAGTATAATATATAAATCCTTAGAACTTCCCTTTATTTATAATATTTAAAATATCCTTAAAAAGGCAGTTTATACCTAATACTTTAAAGGCAGTATTAAAGGTAAAAACTATAAAATATAAATATTAAACTACTATAAAATCCTAAATATTTACTTTATTTATAGCTAAAGGTATATTAATAGTATTATTATAGGCTCCTTTACTATAATATAAAGGGCTAACTTTATATAAATCCTTAGCGTTATATTACTTAAACGCTTTATAAAGTTTAATAGTAAGTTTTAAAACTTAATTTAAAGATTTATTAAAATAAAGAAAGAAGTTTATAAAATAAAAGAGAATAACTATAAAAGAAAAAATACTATTATAGTAATAGTATTTATTAGCTTAATTAATAAATTAACTTTAAAAAACTATAGTAAAGCTATAATATATTTATAAAGAAAAGTAAAGGCTTTCTTTACTTTAATTTTTAACTTCCTTTATATTTATAGCTTTATTTTTAATAAAACCTTTTAGTTAACTTTACTTAAAAATACTATCTTTATTAATATTAATATTAAAAAGCTAATATTATACTTAATAATAGTAAAAACTAATATTATGAGTAATATTAAGGTATAAACCTAACTTTATATAAATATTAATATATTAAGCTTATAAGTTTAAGCTATAAAGACACTATAGCTTATAACTATACCTTTAAGGACTAGTTTTTAATCTATTAATACTAATAAAGCTAATAATAATAATCTCTTATAAAGAACCTATAAGTGCTTAAAGGTAAACTTTACTGCTAATATAGTAGCTATTAAGTTAAAAATTACCTTAACTAAATCCTAAACTAATATTTTAAATTATTACCTTAGCCTTTAAAGCACTTTTAAATATAGAAAGTAAAGAATAAGTACTTTTTATAAAAACCTATAAGTTTTAAAAGCTATATTATAATGCTTTAATATATTTAAATAATATAATATATAGAAACTTAAAATTAATAAAGTATAAAAAAATATATTTACTTATAAATAACTACCTTTTTTTTAATAAAGACTTTATTAACTATAAAGCTATAATACTATAATTAGCTATAAAATACCTTATAACTTTTATATATAATAATATATAGTAACTTAGCTATTATAATAATCCCTTACTTTTAATTTTATTAAATACTTTATTAAGCTAAAAGATTACTATATTTTTTTTTATAAAACTACACTTCTTTATAGATTTAGTGTGCTTATAATAAAAACACTATATATTATTTATAAAGCTATATTAAGCTTAATAAAAGTAAAAATAAAGTAAATTACTCCCTTTTACTTAATTTATAGCTATATTAACTAATTATTTACTATAATTAATATTTCTTTTCCCTTACTTTATTACTATTTTTCTTTCCCTTTTTCTTTTATTTTTTTCTTTACTCTTTCCTTTATTATTTTCTTTTAAAACCCTTTAATTACTTTTAATATTTTTTATCTTAAATATATACTCCCTTTTATTTTTTTATAAGTTTTATAAACTTTTATAGTAAAAATATAACCTATATATTAAAATAATAATTAAAGAATAAAATATTACTTATTAAAAAGTAAATTAAAGCTATAATACTATATAGTAGTATATTAAGTATATTATTATTATAGTTAATAAAGGTAAGGCTATTAAATAAAGTGCTTTAATTTTAAAAATAATCTATAATAATAAAAGAATTTAATACTAAAACTTTATTATTTATAAATTAGCTTATTTATAAAGATAAAACTATATATTTTTAAATAATATTTATTAAGTTTAGCTACTTAATTAAATTTAGTTTCTATATTAAAAATATTAATAAACTTAATACTTTATTATTTAGAAATTCTATTAATATATTACTAAACTTAGTGTAGAAGCTTTAATTTAGCTTTAAAAAAATATCTTTATTTTTACTAAAAAAATCCTTATTAAAGATAAATAATAGGCTTTAATTACTAATAGTTTTCTAAAATATGTTAATTACTATATTTTAAAAGGACTTACTAAAAAGAGCAATAATTATTAAATATATCTTTACTTTTATAAATACTTTAAAGCTATAAGTATAGAAAGTAATAAATTAAAATCCTTTTAAATAAAGTAAGGTTTTTTTAAATATAAGTATAATATATTTAAAATAATAATATTTATATAAATTTACTTTTATCTTTTAAATAATTAATTTATATATATATAGATTTAGTAACTTACCTTTATAGAATTTTATAATATTATTAATTAAATTATAAATAATACTCCTGTTTATAAATACCTATTATTTTACACTAATCCTTTACTTATTTATTAAAAATCTTAAACTAAATTATAATTTTATATAATTTATAGTATAAGTAAATAAGCTCTTTAGTTTACTAAAAAGTAAATTAATTATAGCCTCTATATAGTAGGTATCAATACTTTAAAGGTAATTAATACTTATAAAAAGTATATTATTTATATAGTAGCTATTAAATAGTAATAGAATTATAAATAATTCTATATAAAAATTATATACTATATATATAAATCACTAGTTATTCCCTTAATTTTAGGCTATTTCTTTATAGAAATTAAAAGAATTTTTAGTATTAACCTTTATAAATATAACTATATTATAAAAAATAATTTTACTATTTATTTACTTATATAGCCTATATTTAATAAATTATAATATTTAAATAAGTCTTAAAAAAGACTTTAAACGCTTTATAATAAACCTTAGTATTAATAAATAGCTTTAAGTAGTAGAACTAATAAAACTTAAAGAATAGAATATTCTTAGCTATATTTATTTATTTATTTACTCTAGGGGGCATAGAGCCCTTAGCTAGTACCTTATCTTAGTAACCTATATAGAAAAAACCTTAGAATAAGGGGGAAAATCTATATATAGTAGTAGGTATAAGTGCTAAAGGGGCTTAATTTAAGCCCTAAGTAATATTTATTATAAAAATTAATACACTACTAACTAGGCTTTAGCTATAGTTACTAAAAGGAGTTTAGTAAAGGGTATAAGTAGTATATATAAAAAGGTATATAAAAATGCATTAAATTTAAGGGGGGGGAGTAAGGACTTTACAGTTCTATATTAAGCTCTATTTAAGGCTAAGCTAAGTCGTTAAAAAGGGCGTAATATACTAGCTATATACTATAGAATATAAGGTAATGTAGAAGGGTGTAGAAGGTTATAGAAGGTTATAGGTTATAATATAGCTACGCTATTAATCTAAAGGCACGCTAATTATTAAATTAAGTAATTATTATATACTAAATTATTAAAAGTTACTAATTTAATAGGTACTAAATATAGAGTTAGGTTAGGCCTTAATAATAGGCAATATAGGTATAGTGTAGTAGTAAAATAGTAATTATTAATTACTTAAATAGGTTTAATATACTAATAAGTAATTTAATAAGTAATTTAAAGTGCTGCTCTTTTTCTATAAATAAAGGGGACCCCTTTAGGGGTTTTTTCTCTTTTTCTTTCTTCTTCTCTTTATATTTAATTAAAAAAAACTTATAAATACCCCTTTCTCTTTTAAAGTTTAATATAAGGCTATTTTAATCCCTATATTAAAGTTAGTTTAAACCTTTAGTATTATATTAATCCTAAATAGTAAAGAAAATAGCTAGTTAATTAAAAGTTAAAGGCCCTTTAATAAGTATTTAGTCTCTCTTTATACTTATTTAAGCTTTAACTTTAACCTATATAAAGTGTAAAGTAAGCATTTCTATACTCCCTTTACTTTATTAAAATAGAAAATCTTAGTATTTATTACTATAATTAATTTAGTAAGTATTTAATATAGATTTATAATAGAGCTACTATAGCTAACTTAAATTTTAAGTATTAGTTTAAACTATTTTAAATATATATAGTTTAGTAAGTTATACTTAATAAGTTTAGGGTTTAAAGTGAAGTTAAGTTAAATATTAATTAAAGTAAGCCTTACTTAATATAACAGTAGTTTATAATATAATATAGAAAGTTATAGACTTTTAAGCCTAATATAACTTAAGTAATTTTATAGTATTTAATATAAGTTTAACTTAATCCCTGAATAAAGGTATATTAATAACTAATATTATATAGTGTAATTTATATAGAGTTATTTAGTAAATAACTAAGCGCTTTATTAATACTAAGTTAGCTTTAATATAGGGTTTAAGTTAAGCCTTTACTATAACTACTAGCTATAGTAGCATTTTTAAGTGTAAAATATTAATTTATATAAATTAAATTACTTATTTATTAAAGTAATAAAATAATTCAATAAAATAGTCTTTAATAGAAGTAAATAGGGCCTATATTAGCTTTAAGGTAATAATAAAGAGATTTAAAAATAGAAAGAGAGGGGATAATAATAGTAGTAATAAAGTAAAGAGAGAAGGGGTTTAAAGAAAGAGCTATAATAAAAGAGATATAGAGATATATAAGCAGCCCTATAGTTAGCTCTATAGCTAATAAGTTTAGGTTTTTTTATTTTCTTTTATTTTTTTCTTTTATTTTTTTTTCTCTTTTTTTTTTTATTATTTTTTTTTCTTTTTTTTATTTTTTTTTTTTATAAATAAAATAAAATAATTTAAAGCTTAATTTAGTTATATATTAGTACTAATATAAATACTAAAGTATAATATATTAATAGTTTAGAGTAATAAAGGTAAAGTAATAAAGGGGCTTATATTAAGCCTATATTAAAGACTAAAAAGTACTATTATTAACTACTATTTCTTCTATAGAGTAAAGGTAAGTTAAAAGTGTAAAAGGTAACTAATTTTAAAAAGCTACTTTACTAAGTATTATATAAAGCTAAGTTAATTAAAGGTAGTATAAATTTCTTTTAGGTTTTAAATTAAGCTTACTTTAAACCTTAAAGGGTAAAGGTAGTTATATTTAAGGTATTAAAGAATAAGGTAATAAATATCTTTATAATTACTTTAATAGTAATATATTAGTAAGTTTATATTAAAGATATAATAAAAGTAAAGGAAAGAGTTAAAGCTAATCTTTTTAATATAAAGCTAAACTAAAGCTAATAATTTAAACTTAATAAAGTAATAGTAAAGTTAAAGTATCTTTTTTTTAAAGTAAAAGTTTAGGTTTTATTTAATTATAATAAAGTGCTAACTTAAGCGCTAATAGGTTATTAAAGCTTATTTTTAAAGCTATTACTCTTTTTAATTTAATTTTAGCGTTTTAAATATAGAGAATATAGTAGGGTTTAGTAAAGGCTAAGTTAAGAGTAATATATAGTTAATATAGGGTTATTTTCTATATTAAATACTATATTAAAGGTAGGTTACTATTAAAGTATAGGCTATTTAAATTTTATTAGCTATTTTATTTACTTTAATTTTATTATAAAATTATTAAGCTTAATAATTAAAGTATAGGTTTAAAGGGGGGATTATTACTTTAGTTTTAATTAAAGACTATAGTATAGCTTTATAAATATTAATAATAGTATAAAGGCATTAAGTTTACTTTATAGTAAAGGCTTTAGTAATACCTTTAGCTATACCTCTATATTTAGTTAAAGTATAATATAAGCCTATATTATAATTAATAAAGCTTTAAATAACTTAAGTATAAAAGAGTTTAAACTTATATAATAAGCACCTTTAAATAGCTATAGAGAGTGTAATAAAGGTAAGTTACTATTATATTAGTTTTATAGTAAGCTTAAGCTAATAGGCCTTCTATTAAAGTTTATAGTAAGTTTAAATACTAAGGAAATAAGCTAATTATATTAGCTAAATTATTATAGTTTTAAATTAAATTAATATTATTATTAGTTATCTCTTTTTATTAAAGTAAATAAGTTTACTTTTCTATAGATAAAACTTTAGGCTTAATTTATAGAACTATTTTTAATAAATTACTTAAGTAGTTTTAAATTAAGTTTAGGTCTTCTTTATTATATAGCTATATATTAAAATATTAGTATTATTAAAAAAGCTAAGTATTAATATAAAGTTAACTATTATAAGTTTAATATAAAGTAAAGTAATATAGAGAAAGAAAAGAATTAAAGATATAAAGAACCTTTAAAGGACCCTTATAGGTACTATATAAAGGGCTACTATTTAGCTATTAAATATAAAGTAGGCTTTATATAATATAGTAAAGGCTTAAGTTTAGTATACTATTTATATAAAGAAATTAATAAAGATTATTATATAAGTAAGTCTTATATAATATACTATATTAAAAGTAGCTAAAATATTAAGCTAAAGGAGTAATATAGTGCTATTATAGTACTATACTATATATATAGCTTCTATTAAAATAGTAAAGGCTACCTTTATAGAATAATTAATATAGTTACTTATTTAAAGCTTTAAAAGAGCGTTACCCTCCTTAGCTATATAAGTAATTTACACTATTATTACTACTTTTAATACCTTATTTATAATACTAAAAAGGGAGATTAGTTTTTATATATTAATATACTTTCTTTCCTTAAGTAACTTTCTTAGCTTATAAAGAACTATAACTTCAGCCTTTTAAAATAAAGCTAGGTAGTGCTTAATATAGCAGTATATATTAAGTAAGTTAAAGAGAATACTAATAAATAATTTATTATAGGCTTTAAAGAACTCTATTAAAAGCTTATTAAGTCTAAAGGCTTTTTAGTTAGTTAGTTCTTTAATTATATTATATATCTTTAAGACTATAAAGTAGTCTTTCTTTAAAAATATAGTAAAGTTAAGTTAAGGGCTAAGGTTAGCTAATATATTATTTATATAAGTAGTTAAAGTAGAAAAGAATTTATTAAAAAATACCTCTACTTTATTATAGTAAAAGGTAGCTAAAGGTATATTATTACTACTATAGTAAAGGGTTAAAACCTAAATAGTTTTAAATAGTAAGCTACTATAAAGTTAAGTTTATTATTTTAGTTTTTAAAGGTTACTTTTATTAGCTATTATATCCACTATTATATAATACTAGGAGCTATATTATTCCTTATAAATAACTTATTCTTAATTTAAGGCTATATTAGTAGTAGCTTATTAGCTTACTTTAATATAGTAGTATTACTAAAGTCTCTAAGTATATTTTATATTATAAACAGCTTTATAGACCTTAGGGGTCTATTATAGCTACACTTTAAGGATACTATAAAGGCCTTTTAATATAAAAAGTATAGTAATAATAATAAATTTAACTATAAGCTATATAATAAAGGAGTTAATTTAGTAAAGAATATTAAGGATAATTAGTATAAAAGAGAGGTAAAAGCAGTATATTACCTCTATAGTAGTAAGCGTTTTATTTATTTAAAGCTATTTAAAGTAGTATAAGGTTTATTTAATAATATTAGTTATAGAACTATAATTATAAAAGGTAATATAAATAAGTTATAAAATATAGTTAAATTTAATAAAGTTTAATCCTTTTAAAAATTAAGTTTAAAGGTTAGTAAATAATTAAATATAGTTAATAGTACTATCTCTTTTACTTTATACCTACTATATTATTTTACCTTAAGGTATAGTAAATTTAAGTTACTATTAAGCTATAATTATTAAGAGTTTATTACTATTAAGTAATATATAGCTATATTAATTTTAAAAGGGGTAGTATTAGTTAAAGTTATTAATAAAGATATAGTAATACTATAGTAGTTTTATAAAAAAGTTATAAAAAGAAGTTATTTAATTATAGTAGTAAGTAAAAAAGTAAATAAAGTAAATATTAATATTATAAAGAGTTATAGTATATTAGTTAGTACTAAACTATATTATTTATAAGCTAAGGCTATATTAATAGTAAATATAAATAGCTATTTTTTTACTTTAAGCTATAAATTAGTAAAAACCTAGGCTTAGGTTTAAAGGGTCTTTATTAATGCTATATAGTTTTTAAATTACTACTATATTAGTTTTAAGTTAAAACCTAAGAGCTAAGTTAATAAGTTATATCTTCTTTTATATATTTTAATATATTACTTATAATATTATATTTAATTAAAGGGTAAAAGGGTTTTTTATAATAAAGGGGCTAATTTAATACTAAAATAGTAGCTAAAGAAGGCCTTAATAATATCTTAAGGCCTTAGTAATAGGGGTATAGATATTATACTAAAGCTTAAATATTAATTATAGCTGCCTTAAAGGCGCTTACTACACTTTTAAAGTAAGGCTTTATTAAAGAGAGTATTACTAGCTTATTTATATAAACTATAGGTTTAAACCTTAATTTAGCTATTTATATCTATAAAGGTTAATATAAATAAAGTAGTAAAGCTACTAAGCTAGTTTAAATATATAATATAGGCTTTTATTTAATAGTTATTAATAATTAAATAATATTTTAACTAAGTAAAGTAAATGCCTATATAATTAATATATTACTTCCGCCCTATATCTATAATAGCTAAGTAATTAGTTTTAAAAGTATACTTAATAGTAGTATAGTAGCTATAATATAAAGTTATAATATAGTATATAATAATATAGCTAAATTTAAAGTATTAATAATATTAATGTAAATAGAGAGCTTTATTATATAGTTTAGCTTTAAATATTTTAACTTTATAGATAACTTCTCTATAGTATAGTTTATTAGCTATATTAATATCTTTAATTTTAAAAATAAAGGGGGCTTATATTATAATATTATAAGGTTTCTACACTATAACTTTAGTAATACTACTACTATTAATAAAGGTAAGGTAGTATAAAATATCTTCTTTAATAACTTAATATATATAATAAATAAGGAATTCTTTAATAATAATATTAAACACTTATTAGTTTAGTATTATATTTAAGCTAAAGGTAGTTTAAATTTATTCTATATTTTTAGTATAAAGTTAGGCTATATCTTTAAAAATAATTACTATATTACTACTATAAAAGCGCTTTATAGCTACTATAGTGTCTTTATCTATAGCTTTATTAATAATAAAAAATAATATCTTTTAAGCTACACTATTTAACTACTTTATTAATTAAGTTACCTTTAATAATAGTTTCTCTATAAATATAAAGTAATACTACTATAAAGGTAGTTAGGTAAATAAGCCTATTAGCTATTAAAGTAGCGCTACTAGCTATAATTTTAATCTATATTATAGCTAGTGTAGTTTTAAGCTAAATAGCCTTCTTAATTGCCTTTTTAACTATTACTTTAAAGTTAGTAGTTATAATTAATTCTTAAAGGTTAGTAGGTTACTTATAATAAGCCTATATTATTTCTATATTAATAATATATAGAATAACCTTTTAGACTTCTTTTAGTAAAAAGGTTAGTATAAGTTTAATAATTTTATTATATTTTTATTATAAATAAACTAATACTTAGTTCTAAGTTATATTAACTATAGTATTAACTTAGTTTTCTACTATAAACTTACTGTAGTAGGTAAGGGGATTATAATAACTCTATAAAATACTATAGTTTTTTATATTAATATCTATTATTATTATACTACCTGCTATATCTACACTTTAGGCTTAATATACTATTATAAAGGGGGGTAAATAGGTATAGCAAAACTTTTTATTTACTTTTTAAGTTAATTTAAGTTAATTCTGCGGCGTTGTTGCGGTGCAGGCGAAATCGCGAAAAGTTTTTTTTTATTCTTAGCTATATAGAATATAGCGTTTATAATATAAAATATACTATATTTAAAGATACCTCCACTAATAAAAATAAAGAAAATAACGCCCTTTTTAATATAAAAAAAAAGAAAACCTTTTTATATAATAATTATTTTTCCTATAAAGTACTAACCTATTAATACCTTTAACTATACTATAATAACTATAAGTATAGTATAAAAGAGGTAGTAGTTATAACTTTACTTTTATATAATATCTCCCTTTATATTTCTACTTATCTTTAAAAAAAGTATATAAAAGTTTATATAGTATATTATAAAAATAGAGGATATTACTATTTTTTTTTATAAATTAATTATATATTTTATACTTTATACCTTACTTCTTTATTTTATTTAATAAGATTTTTAAGGTATATATAATACTATATATTAATTTTTTTTCTTTAGTATATAAAAATAGCTAGTATTTACTATAATATATAGTTTTCTATAATTTTATATTTTATTTTACTTAATATATAAACTAGCTAGTGTTTACTATAATATATAGTTTTATAATTTTCTTTCTATTTATAATTAGTTTAAAATAGACTTATCTTTTATATACTCTAAACTTATTATAAAATAGAATTCTTTATATAAAAGAAGGATTTTTAATAATATAAGTAAAAAAAATAACTTTATTACTATATATAACTATATATCTATTTATAACTTATATATATTCTCTTTTATAATTTCTTTTATAATTGTTTATAATGCATTTTATAAGTTATAAATGCCTACGCTTTATGTGCTGTATCTAGCGCGTAATAAAAAGCTTTAAAAAATATATAATATATTTAAAAGTAGAGAAAAGTTAGTAAAAAGCCTTTAAAAGACCTAAGTTCTATATAATTTACTTAGTAATTTAGTTTAAATATATATATTATAATTATAGTTATTATTAAAGCTATACCTTATAGCTTAGTATATATATTATTAAAAAGGGCTTAAATTTAACCTTTTTTTATAATTAATTAAAAAGTATATATAATAAAGCCTTAATTTAATAGCTAGTATTAAGATTAGCAGTAGAAATAAGGTCGCGACGCATTTATCGTGGTTTTCCTATGCCCTGCCTGTAAATTTTATATATAGAGGCCTAGAACCGGTTGTCCCGGCTGAATGTGGCGGTCCCAATATTTTGTGGTCTACTTAGTGGAACACTAAGTAGGTCTACGGGTATACGGACGACTTACCGCAGCGTCTCATTATCTTGTGCGTGATGGCGATGCCGGTTCTGTATGCCTATGAAGCGCGCTCAGCCGACCACGACATTAATGCGGAACGGACAACGGCGAGCCCATATCTCGGCGCCCGCATCACCACCAGGACTGTGTTCGTGGCATTTTCCTTTGCTAGCTATCAGCACCGGATCCAAGCTCGCCTGCTGTCTGAATTTTTGTTCATTAAGCTGCGGCTGTCAGTCAGCGTTCCAGCCAAGGCTACCCTCGTGGCTGTCATAGTGGTCTACCAGGAAACAACATGGGTTGTGTCGCTGAGCCACGAGATCAAGCGTCTTTTGAAGCTCAAGAACCGCACTGCCGTGGATATTCCTCCTGAAATCGATGGTATGGCTGCCTTTTTTTACCATCATCCTAGGCGGATTCGTATGCAGCATCGTCGTAGGGGACCCGACAAACATCGGTCTTACATCGAGTTACGGTAAAGCGGTGTGCGGCCTCGTAATCGCCTTCTGCACCAATTTGATCTAGCAAGTTGTATAATCTACCCCTGAATTATTTTGCACGGGTATAAGCCCCTCCCCGTAGCAAACCAATAAGCGTAACTGGATCATACATGGCTACTAGTAGAGGCCTTTATTAATACAATAAGAACAGTAAGGTATTACACAGTACCTCTGTCCCTTGGAAATAAAGTAAGACTTGATCTATTCTTAAATGACCTTATATCTTCGTATTCCCCTACGGAGGTCAACTACTCAAAACACCCCTGCAACGTCAATGCGTAGAACAATTCGGGAAGGGGACCGTACCCGAGCAGCGTATTCTCAAATGATGGTATATCTTGGTAATTGCGTAGAATAAGTCGGTCGGGAAGGGGACTGTACCTGAGCGGCGACGGGAGGCTGCAGACGACGCGTCTTATTGGCCGCTCGCACGGACCGCGTTTGGCTTTTTCCTCCTTCATCTACATATGAGCACAGGGCCACACGACTTTGTATCCAGACACCGCTGGCTCCTAGGCAGAGGACATTTATTGAGATGCGTAAATCTTTAGGCTAAAGACTAGACTAGTGGGGTCCAAGGGTTCCGAATAGCCGTCGACATCAAGAAATGCTGCCATGTGCAATACCGATAATGGCAAGCACGGCATCTCCGGAACGGTAGGCAGAATGCCTTTTGAATTAGGCTAAGTACGGGGACTGAGGGATATACCGACGCATACAAGTATCTATAAAACGGACAGCTCTTGCCTGCACAATTTCGTCCATCTTCGACATCACCATCCACCTATTTTGATTGATTCCCATTCTGCATTGTTCCCTCTTCCCTCCGTCCAGCAAAGCAAACTATATAAACAACAAACAGCCCTCCCTGCCACAATGCAATTCTCCACCACAGTGCTGGCCGCTGTCGCCATCTTCGCCGGGCAGACCTTAGCTGCCTGCTCCCCGCATACCACCGTACAAAATCATTTCGGGGGAGTGTGCCAGCCTTCCGGAAACGGCTATCAATGTGGCGACGCGACTATCTCAGACACGCTTAACAGATTCGTTTTACAAACATCAGACACATACATTGGCCTTCAGGCCGTATGCAGGACACCAAATGGCCACGGAGGGGAAAACACTCAGATGGTCAACTTGTATTGCGACCCGCACTCTACTGGCATCATTACTCTCAAGTGTCTCGAAGAGAATCTTACGCTTTCGTACTTTTTCAAGGGAGAAAACTAGGGCTGTGATCCACGAAACGGCACAAACTTTGTGCTTGACATCGTCCGGTATAAATATATGTGGAGAACTATAGGGCGCCGACTTTGTACTGTTTAGGGGGCCTTTAGATTAGATTATTAAACTTCTTCACTGCCTTTACCTATAGAAATTAATGCTTTTTTTTATAAAACTGCAAACCCTTTTAGTGATAGTTATTATGGACTGGCCTAGATGGCTACTGCAATCTAGCGTCGATGGATTTATTATTAACTATAGAGAAGTGTTATGGACTGGCCTAGATAGCTACTGCAATCTAGCGTTAATAGATTTATTATTAACTATAGAGAAGAGAGAAAAGGCTTCTAAAAGAGGCCTCCTCACTAGCTTATATATTCTATATACCTTTGGTATACTTTAAGTATACCTCTATATTTATACTCTATAAATTATAATAAAATAATAATAAGCCTTTAATAAGGATTTAAGCTATTAGCTTAAATTTATTATATAAGCCTATTTTAAGCGCTTTATTAAAGCTTTAATAAATATAGAAAAGTACTTATTTATAGTAAAGCTAATATATATAAGCCTTACCTCTCCTTAGCTATATATTTATTTAGATAGCTTATAATATTTATAATATTAATATATAGTTATTAAAAAGTAAGCTTAATAGTATTAAAGTATTATAAGCTAGCTTTAAAATTAAAATAATAAATAAGCTAAATATTGGTTTATTATAATTATTTAAAGTATTAAAATAAATATAAAAACCCTTTTTATATCTTTATTTATTCCCTTTTTCTCTCTTTCTTTATACCTTTTAATTTCTTTAAAAATTCCTTTATCTTTTTACTTACTACCTTTTTATTAATTTATTTATTTTATAAATAATTTACTTTAAATTTTAAAAGAATCCTTCTCTTTATTATTTTCTTTCTATATATTACTTATTTATTTATATTATTATTTCTCTTTTATATTCTATTATACTATTATATTAATTTAAGTATAGTCTCTTTAATACCTTAATTTTAATTTATTTAATATTAATAAAATATTTATTATTACTATACTACTTTTTTTTCTTTTATCTCTTTCCTTTAGCTATAAAATAATTAACTACTATAAAGTAAAAAGTAATTTAAAAATAAGTCTTTAATATTTAAAGAATAAATAATTAAATACTATATATTTTACTTTAAATATATAATAAAAAATAAACTCTTTAATTATATATAAAAATAAAAAAAAGCTTATTTATTTTATAAAAGGTAATAATATAAATACTTTTTAAAAAAGTATTTATTTATAAAAAATACTATTTTCTACTATATTATTTATAATATAGTTATTAAAATTTAAATAAATTATATTATTAAAATACTATAGATTTTTTTAAAAAATATATTAAATAATAAAGGTATTTATATAGTTTTATATATAAAGTTTATTAACTTTAGTTAGTAATTTCTAAATTTCTTTAAAGCTATTAAAAAGGTAGCTAAAATAAGTATTAACACTACTAAAGGTATTTATAAATATATAACTTTAATTAAAAAGACCTTTAATTTATACTTTTAATATAGCTTAAAAACCCCCTCTAAGTATTGTGACGGCCTAGGAAAGAAGAACACACACATAAGCAAGCTGTATGCCCTAATAAATCGAAGGTATTGTGAAAATACTGTAACTACGACTACATAGTTAGAATAATTAGGGTTAGTTTTATTAAAAAGTTGTTAAATTAATTAAATAGTTTAGAGTTAAAAAAAATATTAAGAAAAGTAAAGAGAATATAATAAATTAGCTTTAGTAATAAGGTGCTTTTAAAAGAATACTGTAATAGTAACTAAGCTTAAGTAAATTAAATTAATTAAGGTATATATAATAATTTATAATAGTAGCTATATATATATAAAGCTATTTAAAAATAAAGAACCTCTTTATACCTCTTAATTAATTAATCTTTCTTATATTAAAGGTCTTTTCTCTCTTTATAGCTATAATAGCTTAATTCATAACTATATCTCTTTATATATTCTTTATAACTATTTAGCTTAATATAATACCTCCTTAAAATGATAGCTAACTTTATTATATCTATAATTTAATATAACTAAAGGGTAAAGAAAATAAAATATTAAATACATTTTAATTTAAATAAATAAATTATTTCTTTTTTATAATAAACTTTTTTTAAAGCTTTAAAGGAATTAAAATAAACTTTATTTATTATACTTTATATTTAATAACTTTAATAGTTTATAATAATATAATAAAGGGGTTAACTTTCTTTATTTTTAATAAATTTTACTTTAAAGTAACTTTATAATTATTAACAATCTCTTTAAAAATATTTACTTTTAAAAAGGTAAAATATTCTTTAATATTTATAAATATTTAATTAAGTCTCTTTTAAATTAATTAAAACCTTTATTAATATTTAAAAAACCTTTTTATAATAAATTCTTTATACTTTTTATTAATATTAAAATACCCTTTAACTTTATTTAATTTCTTTATATTTTATTAAAGGTTACTACAAAAAATAAATTTATTAAAAAGAATATTATTGAAAGGGTATGCTTTTATATTAATATATTTATAAAGGCTATTTACTTTAAAATTCAATTTCTATATTAATTATTATAATTAAAATTTATTAATTAATTAATTAATTAATTCTAAATTACTAATATTTATATAGTTATATTAACTTAGCTAACTTTATAGAACTATTATAAATATAAATCTCTTAAATACCTTTAATATAAATTATATATTTATTAGTAATTAACTTAGCTAATAATAAAAAAAGCTTAAAAAGGTTTTATAAGTTTACTTTTACTTTTTTAATTAAAACTTCTTTATAAAGCTAACTAATAAACTATTATTAAAGGGTCCTTTTTTTATAATTAATAATACCTTTATAGTTATATATTTTAACTATAATAAATATAAAGTATTTCTTTATAGCTAATTTATTAATAAGTTTTTTAATATAAGCTTTTTTTAAAGTATTTCTATTAATAATAATAGTATTCTTTAAGCTTAACTTACTTTAGTTTATAATATAATTATATTTATTTAAAGTAGCTTATTTTTAATTAAAACTTCTATAGTAATTAGCCTTTATTATTTTAGCTAATATATTAAAAAGTTAAGTCTTTTAATAATATTTAAAAATAAACTTTCGCGATTTCGCCTACACTATAACAGCGCTGTAAAATTAACTTAAATTAACTTAAAAAGTTAATAAAAAGTTTTATTATATTTATTTACTTCTCTTTATAATAGTATATTAAGCTTAAAGTATAAATATAGTAAGTAATATAATAATAATAAATATTAATATAAAGAACTATAGCTTTTTATAGAGTTATTATAATTCCTTTATTTATTATAGTAAGTTTATAGTAAAAAACTAAGTTAATATTATAGTTAATATAGCTTAAGACTAAGTACTAATTTATTTATAAAAAAAATATAATAAAATTACTAAGCTTATATTAACCTTTTTACTAAAAGGAGTTTAAAAGGTTATTTTATATATTATTAATATAGAAATAATATACGTCTATTATAAATAACTTACTAACTTTATATTAAACCCTTAGAAATTAATTATAACTACTAACTTTAAAGTAATAGTTAAATAGGTAATTAAAAAGGCTACTTAATTTAAATCTATATTAGCTATAATTTAGGCTAAAATTATAGCTAATAGCGTTATTTTAGTAATTAATAAATATATTTACTTAGCTACTTTTATAGTAATACTGCTTTATATTTATAAAGAAACTATTATTAAAGGTAACTTAATTAATAAAGTAATTAAATAATATAGCTTAATAAATATTATTAATACTATAAATTAAGCTATAAATAAAGATATTACTATAGCTATAAAATATCTCTATAGTAGTAATATAGTTATTATCTTTAAAGATATAGCTTAACTTTATATTAAAGATATAAAATAAGTTTAAACTACCTTAGCTTAAATATAATACTAAACTAATATATATTTAGTATTATGATTAAAGGATTCTCTATTAATTATATATATTAAGTTATTAAGGAAAATATTTTTTATAACTTTATTATTATTAATAGTAGTAGTATTATTAAAGTAGTAATATAAAAACTCTATAGTATTATAATATAAGCCCTTTTTATATTTAAAATTAACAATATTAATATAGCTAATATACTATACTATAAAAAAGTTATTTATAAAGCTAAAATATTTAAAGTAAAATTATATAATAAAGCCCTTTACCTTTATTAATATTATTAATACTTTAAATTTAATTATATTACTATATACTATATTATAACCTTATATTATAGCTACTATATTACTATTAAGTATATTTTTAAAATTAATTACTTAGCCTTTATAAATATAAAGTAAGAGTAATATATTAACTACTTAAACACTTACTTTACTTAATTAAAGTATTATTTAATTATTAATAATAAATAAATAAAAGCTTATATTATATACTTAAACTAATTTAATAACTTTACTATTTTACTTATATTAACCTTTAAAGATATAAATAACTAAATTAAAGTTTAAATCTATAGCTACTATAAATAAATAAGTATTACTTTTTTAATAAAGCTTTATTATAAAAGTATAATAAATGCCTTTAAAGTAACTATAATTAATATTTAAGCTTTAATATAACCTTTATACTACTACTATTAAAGCTTTAAAAGACTATTAAAGCTTTCTTTACCTATTATATTAGTATGAAGTTAGCTTTTTTATTATAAAAAACCCCTTTATTCTTTAATTAAATATAATATTATAAATAATATATTAAAATATATAAAAGAAAATATAACTTATTTACTTAGCGCTTAGGTCTTAACTTAAGACTAATATAATAATAATTTAAAAACTATATAGCATTAATAAAAACCCTTTAAACTTAAGCTTAATCTTTTATTAATTTATAGCTTAAAATAAAAGAATAGCTATTTATATTTACTATTAATATAGCCTTAAATTAAAATTAGCTTAGTTTAGCACTAATTAATATACTATAACTCTTTATAATATTAATATTTACTTTATTTACTCCTTTACTTACTATTATAATTAAATAACCCCCCTTTATAACTTTATTATAAAGCTACTAAAATATTAATATATTTTTATTTATAACTTTAATTAACACTACCCCCTTTAAAATTAATATAGTTATATATTACTTAATAGTAACAAATTCTTAGTAATTATAAGTTAGTAGTAGCTTAGATTTATTATACTATAAAGTAAAATAATATAGTAAATATAAAGTAAAAAAAATAGTATTATTAACTATATTTAGTTAGAAAAAAAAAAAGAAAAACCCGAACTTATCGGCTGCGGGGCCGGCTACGAGGCCGCCTACGCATCTCTATACCTCTCTTACTATAGCCTCTTCTATAGACCCCTCCCCTCTTTACCTCACTACTACTACTATTATCCCCCCTCTCCCTGCCCTTAACCCCCTTTACTACTGCTTTAGTGCTAATATAGGCCTTAACTACCTCTACTAAGGACTGTTTTATTAGTTTATTTTATTACTTTAATAAATAAGTAATTTAGTTTATATAAACTAATATTTTATATTTAAAAATACTACTATAGCTAATAATTATAATAAAGGCTAAACTTAAACCTTATATTAAAGCTAATTTAATATTAATAAAGCACTTAGCTATTTACTAAATAACTTCATATAAATTATACTATATAATATTAATTATTACTATACCTTTATTAAAGAATTAAGTTAAACTTATATTAAATACTATAGAATTATTTAAATTATATTAAGTCTAAAAGTTTATAACTTTTTATATTATATTATAAACTACTATTATATTAAGTAAAGCTTACTTTAGTTAATATTTAACTTAGCTTTATATTAAACCTTAAACTTATTAAATATAATTTACTAAGCTATATATATTTAAAATAGTTTAAATTAATATTTAGAAATTAAGTTAGCTATAATAGCCTTACTATAAATCTATATTAAATACCTATTAAATTAATTATAGTAATAAATACTAAAATCTTTTATTTTAATAAAGTAAAGGGAGTATAGAAATACTTACTTTACACTCTATATAAATTAAAGTTAAAGCTTAATTAAATAAAGAGAGGGATTAAATATTTATAAAAAGGCCTTTAACTTTTAATTAATTAACTATTTTCTTTATTACTTAGAATTAATATAACACTAAAGGTTTAAACTAGCTTCAATATAGGGATTAAAATAGCTTTATATTAAATTTTAAAAGGGAAAGGGGTATTTATAATTTTTAATTAAGTATAAAGAGAAAAAAAGAGAAAAAGAGGAAAAAAACCTTAAAAAGGTCTTCTTTATTTATAAAAAAGGGGCAGTGCTTTAAATTATTTATTAAATTCTTTATTAATATATTAAACTTAATTGAGAAATTACTAACTACTATTTTACTACTATACTTTACTTAAGCTATTTATTATTAAAGTTTAACTTAAGCTTATATTTAAAGCCTACTAAATTAGTAGCTTTAAATAATTTAATATATAATAATTACTTAATTTAGTAATTAATATACCCTTAGACTAATAGCGTAGCTATATTATAATTTAAAACCCTCTATAACCTTCTATAACCTTCTATATTACCTTACGTTTTATAGCGTATAGTGTTATAGACTAGCCTAGAGGCGTGCTGCTTTCTAGCGTTAATAAAGTTTATATTAATCTTACCCCCCCCTTAAAAGAGAGCGAAAAGTAAAAAGAAACTATTTTAGTTTATATAGGCATTTATTTAAGTAAATACTTAAGGTTTTATTTAGCTTTATTAAGTCTTCTTTATAAAATTATAACAGTTTTATTAAGTTATCTTTATAGAACTATAATAGTTCTATTATAGCTCTATAACACTTCCTTTACTATTACCACTATATATTTAAGCTAACAGCTTAAATCTATTATATAGCCCTTTATTAAATTATTATATTAAAGGAGTAGTAGTAATATAGTTATAAAATAACGTTATTTTATCTATATTCTATAAGTCTACTATTTACTATAGCCCTACCCTCTATATATTACTTAGTTATATAGTTTATATTAGTTAATAATAAATAAATAAATAAATAAATAAAAGTTAAAAATAAATACACTTATTGCTATATAACACACTCTTTTTTAATAAAAGCTTATTATAATCTCTACTACTTATTTTATCAATAATTATAATTTTTCCCTCCTTTATATTCCTTAAAGTTATTTATTTTAATATTATATCTTTATTATTCCTTTAGCCCTTTACTACTATTTTATAATATTATTAAAGTATATATATTAATAAGTTAATATAAAACTTTATTCTTTTAGTATTAATTTATAAATAAAGTAGCTATTTCTTTAATATATATTAAAACTATTTTACTATTAAGCTAAAACTATTTATAGAGAAGGTATATTCTATTCTTTATTTAAGAATATTATAAAAAAGATATAGTAACTTAAGTAAGGGTTTAAAAACTATATTAACTACTGCTAAAGCTTTTATACCTTTCCCTTTACTATTATTTAAGTAGTATATTAATAGAATCTTTATAAAGGGGAATTTCTATAAGAATTCCTTTAAAAGCATTAGAGAGAAAAAGAATAATATCTATATTTAATATAAAGATAATATAGTACACTATAGAAAGTATAGCTACTAGCCTTTAAAAACTAATTAATTAAAATTATATTAGCTTTATATTATAATAAAAAGAGAATATAACTAAGAGTTATAAATATACACTACTGTTATGGACTAGCCTAGATAGCTACTACAATTTAGCGTTAATAGAGTTGTTATTAACTATAAGGAGAAGGGAAGTCCTCTATCTCTCTCTTCCTTCTACTAGTTTATATACTTTTAGATCTCTATATACTTACTTAATAAAGTCCTAGTAGAGCCCTATTAAAAACAGTCTTTATAGAAGTATAGTAGGGCCTTATAAGTAATATATATCCCTTATCCTTTCTTAATAAAGCTAATAAGCCCTTCCTATATTATTATATATTTAAAATCTAAGCTATTAGCTTAAATCTATTATATAGCCCTCTTTTTACCCTTTATATTACTATTTCTTTATATTGTTAATAGTGTAATATATATATCTATATTAAAGTAAGATATATAAAGTAATTTATTAATAAAAGAAGTGTATCTTAAAAGTGTATCCCTTAGCTATAGTGTATTTATCTTTATAGTGTATACTTATAGTTACTATACTATATACCCCCCCCCCCCTCTTACCTTAGTTAGTTTATTAGTATTAGCCTTTAAGATTTTATTAGCTTAATAGCGTCCTAATATTAGTAGCAGCTAAAATAAAAAAGGTTAGGTAATGTTAATAGCTTAAATACTTAATGCTTATTATATAGAAGGTTAGTAAAATAAAATAATAATAAATAGCCTTTTATTTATAATTACTTTAAAGGTTTATAGTAAGTATAAAAACCCCTTTAAAATCCCCTCCCTTTTTATTAACTTTTATCTTAATAGTATACCCCTTACCTACTTAATTTTTAATTTTTTTTTTTTCTTAATACTCTTTATATCCTTTTTATAATACTATTTTAATAGTTACCTTATATTACTATTCCTTATCCTGCCTTTTATATATAAATCTACCACTAACTTTATTAATATAGCTTACTTTTTATATTTTAGTATTTAACTTATTATATATTTATATAAGTAATATATATATTTTATATAAATATAAAGCTAACTTAATATATTTTAGTAAGATATTTACCTTTACTTTTATTAATACTTTTATAAAGAAAAATTTACTATATATATTAAAAGAGTACTTAATTTAAAGTAACTTTAAAGATAAGTAGTTTTCTATTTATTAATAAAAGACTTTATTATATTTTTTATATTTTATTTATACTACTATAAATAGTATACTTTATTACCTTTTAACTAAAGATAACTTATATATATTTTATAAGTAATATTATTATATCTATAACTAAAGGTATAGATAGTTAGCTATTAATTTATAATTACACTATTTTATTTATAATATAATAAATACTATTTATTATAATATTACTATTAGCTATCTCTATTATTTTACTGCTTTTAGTATACTATTTTAGTATATTTAGCTAAAACCTAGCTTTATTTAACTAAAAAAGATATTTTTAAAGTAAATAAAGTGCCTATCTTTATATTAATAATAATAATTACTTAACTAAAAAGTTAAAAGTATTTTTACTATTACTACTACTACCTTTATACCTATTATCTCTATAGCTAACGCTACTACTACCTCTACTTTAACCTTTATAATAGCGCTATTTATTATACTTAGTATACCCCCTTAAAGGCTACCCCTTATTTATATACCTTTAGTGCCTTTAATAAATATAAATAGCTAGTTTAATATTTTAAAAACCCCTATCTCTTTAAATAATACCCTTACTCTTTTAAGTATTACTTTAGTAATAAGCTATATTACTATCTCTTTATTTAATACTTTAAAAGATATTTAAAAATAGCTTACTACTCTTTAAAATATTATATTTTATATTAATTACTCCTTATATTATATTAAAGGCACTATTTATAATATAATTACCCCTTTATAGACCTTAAAGTATATTAAGTATATATATTTTAAAGTATAATAATTACTTATTACTTTTTATAATATCTTTTTTTAAGCACTATATATATATTTAAATATACTTAAATCTACCCCCTTTTTATTACTAGCTTTTAATTTATTTAGCCTTTATATATTTTAAAATCTCTATACCTTTATCTTTAGTATTACTAATTTAATATAAATTAAGTATAGTACTATATAATATATACTTATTACTATACTACTACTTTAATAATTTTTAATTAAAATTTACCTACTCCTTTATAGTAGCTTTAGCTATTAGTATTATTTATATATTTAATATTAATTTTAGTAATAAACTATAATAATAATACCTATTTATACTTTACTTACTATATTTATAATATAAATACCTTTATTATTCCCCTTTATATAAAAGGTAAAGTAATATAAAAGTTTACAGTAGCCTTTATTACTAAATTAAATAAAGGATAAAGAGAATAATAAAGAGAAAGGGTTTAATAAAAATAGTAATTATAATTATTAATAATAAATAAAGTAGAAGTGAGATATATTATAGGATTTTATTTAAGTTTAAATAAGCCTTTAAATAAATATAGAATTAAACTTTATTATTATATAATAGGCCTATTATGGAAATATATATCCCTTTACTATAATTTAAATTGTATTAATACCTTTATATTCTCTATAAATTCTAAAGGCTTCTATATAGGTTATTTATAGCCTACCTATTTAACTGAAATATTATATTATTAGCCTTTACCTTAGATATTCTTAGCTATTAAAACCTCTTTAACTATATATTTTATTAAGGTAGTGTTCTCTTTAGATACTAATAAAAGCAGGTTTAGGTATATATTTTAAACTATTTAAAAAGGTAAAGGGTTATTTACTATATATTTAATAAAATTAATATAAAAGATTAAATAAATATTACTTAAAATGTTAAGGTATATAGTAAAAGGTATAGAGACCTTAAAGATATAGTATTTTACTATAATTTAATTAAGTTTATAATTAAAATAGTTAGTTTTAATATATTATAGGTTAAGCTATATAAGATCCTTAACTTAAAAGTATTTAATAAGGTATTATAATTTATTTAAGGCATTTTACTAATATTATTAAATAAAGTTAATTGCTACTTAAGCTAGTTATATACCCTTTTAAATATACTTAAGGAATTAAACTATATAGCCTTTAGGGAATATATAGCTTTAAGGTAATTTTAGTAAGTATTAAATTAGTTCTATATTATATTTATAAGTTACTATATTTACACTTATTTTAGTTACTATAAATATATAGTTATTTAATACTAGCTAATAAGTAGGAAGGTAAAATAGCTAGTTATATTATAAGAATTCTATTACTATATAAAGGGCTACCTATACTTTTTAATTTATTTACTCTATACCTTTATTTATTTAAAGGTAATAGATAGTAAAGAGTAACTATTTAGTTTTTATTAAAGAGTAAAGGGTAAACTAAAAGAAGCTAACTTAATTTAAACTATAGTTAAAGATAATACTATAAAGAAAATTATAGAAATATTATTAATAAAATAGAAATTAAGTAATACACTCCTTAGCTATTATATTTACTATTACCTCTAGCTAAATATATTTAAAGAGATAGTTTATAATAACTATAAAGTACTATAGTGCTTAGTTATTAAAGGCAGGTAGCTTTATTATAAAATTAATTAAGATTTAGAACTAATAATAGTTTAGTATTAAAATTAACTAAAGGTAGCTTTATTAAAGCTTATAACTTTTATATCCCCTATAGTAAAAGTAGTTATAAATATACTACACTATATTAATAAATATTTTATTTTAATAAAAGTTATAATAAAGGGCCTAAAAGGTTATATTTTTTTTTAAGTATTTTAATAAAGGAGAATTATATATACACTAAGTTAATATAGTTATAAAGGGCTTATATTATAATACCTATAGTTACCTTTAAAATAATAGCGCTCTATAAGTATTAATATTATAATCTTTTATTTAAGCCTTAATAATAGCTTTAAGTAAAAAATACTATACTTTATTATATAAAGCTTATAGCTTTATATAGTAAGTTAAGTCCATTACTAAGGCTTAGTTTTAAAGGTCTTTAATATACTCCTTTAAAAATAGCTTATATTTAAATAGCAGTATTATTAAAGCTAAAGTAGCTATAGAAGTTTTAATAAAATTCTAAGTAAAGCTAAGTTAGTATTCCCTTTATATATTAATAGTAGAAATTAAAATAAAGTAAACTAAGCTTTAAAGGTTAATAAAGTTATAGCTTTTATTTTATTTATATTATAAAAGGGCATTTAGTTTAGTAGTTTATAAGCTAAGGCAGTAATAAAGGTAAAAGTTAAAGAGTGCTAATATTTCTATTTATTATACTTACTGTTTTAATATCTTATATAAATTAATAAAGTACTTTAAGTTTTTATAGTTAATAAAAATTATAAATAATTAAGCTATATTATATAATTTAGCTAACTAAGCTTTAAAGTAGGAGATAATATTTAATAGTTCTTTATTATAAATTATATAGTTTTACTTAATACTTAATAAGTAAGCTAAGTAGTAGGCTATTAATTATAAAATACCTTCTTTATTATATTAAAATAGGCAACTTTTTAAAGCCTCTTTTAAAGCATTAGCCTTAACTATAGTATTTCTTTTAAAATTTTATTAAGTTAAGACTAAGTATATAATAAATATATTTTTTAAAGCAGTAAAAGTAGCTTTATATTTTACTAACTAAATAAATAGTATACCTTTTTTAATAAATATAAAGAGTAGGCTAGTAAGGTTAAAGAAGCTAGCTATAAATTTCTAATAAAAGTTTATAAAACTAAGGAAGCTTTAAACCCTTTATACTTTAATAAAGGCCTTTTAGTTATAAATAGCTATAATCTTCTTTAGATTTAAGTAAAGCTTATACTTTATATAAATAATAAACCTTAAGTACTTTACTTTCTTTATACTAAAGGTATATTTACTAATATTAAAGTAAAGGCTTACTTTATAGAGGTAAAAGAGAACCTTTTATATATACTAAATATAATCCTTTTAAAACCTATTAATATAAATTAAAATATTATTAAGGTAAGTAGTAGTATATAGCTTAAAGGCATTACTTAAAGCGCTATTAATATAATATTAAAACGTAGCTAAGGCCTTAGCTAGGCTAAAGGGATAGATAAGCTACTTAAAGAGGCTAAATTATATATAAAAAGCTATAAAGTATTTATCCCTTACTACTATTTATAGGCAATAAAAGGCTATATAAATGTTAAGCTTTATAAATTACTTAGCCTTTATTAAGGATTATAAGGTCTCCTTTACTAGTAGTAGTAAGTATTAATTTTAATTTATAACCTTATTTAAAGCATAATAGTTAATATAAAATTACTATTCTTTACCTACCTTTTTAATAAAAAGGACTAGTATTATAGCTAAGAAGGATAATACTTAAATTTACTCTTTATTTATTAAGTTTATAATTTATTTCTAAATTTTAAAGAGCTAAATATAGGGTATATTATATAGTAATACCTATAGAAGTTTTAAAGTAAAGCTATTAAGGTTATTTCATAAGTATATATAGTAATTTAAATAGCCTTAATATAGTAAAAAAGCACTTACTTTCTCTTTATTAAAGATATTTATAAAATTCTATAACTTAAGTAAAAGCTATATAGTAATATTACTATTTAAAGGAATAGAGCTACTTACTATATTTAATAAAATAGTATTAATCTCTTTTAAACTTATTACTATAAAGGTAATAGATATATTTAATTTAGCTATATATTATACTAAGGCTATATAAATAGATTCTAATACTACTATAGTAAAGATAGAAGTATAGTAGCTATTTAAGGCTTAAACTTAAAGGCTTAATTAAGCTTTTATAATAAAATAGCGTTAAGTAGTGTAAATTTTAATTTTATTTTATAATAATTAAGGTAATTTAAGGATATAATTATATAAAAGACTTAGGATTATATAGGCTATAATAAAGAATATTTATTTATTAATATTAGCTATAAAGTGGACTAAGTAAGTAATATATAAGCGCTTTATAAAGGCTTAGTTCTATTTTAAAGTAGCTTTTACTACTATAGTAATTTAATATAGTGTAGAGAGGGGGATATATTAAAGTTTTAAGCGTTATATAATATATTTATTTATAGTAGTAAAACTATTATAACTACTATTAACCTAAGTAATAAAGAATATAGTATTATTATAAAGAATAAGTAAGAGAAATAATAGTTTCTTTATATAGCCTTCTATCTCTCTATATAAATATATTAGGTTATTAAAAAGTTAATAATATAATTTATTACTAAATTAATGCCTATTACTAAGACTTAAGTAGTAAATATCTCTTTTTTTAAATTAAACTTAAAAGGTTTACTTATTATCTCTTTATTAAAAACCTTATATACTTAAATAGCTACTTTATTTAACTAATAAATAAAAAGAAGGTTATAACCTTAAATATAGTATTTTACTACATTATAATATAAACACTAGCTTACTTAACACTACTATTTAATAGTATTTTATTTTATTTATAGTGCTTATTTACCCTCTATTAAGTAAAGTATTTTATTTTAAGCTTTATCCTTTATAGGCCTTTTATTTATTTTTAAGGTAGTGTTTTTGAAGGTAGTAGCGTTAATATTAGTTATAGAAATATCCCCTTTATAGTCTTAAGCTTAATAACTATATTAGTAAGCTTTAGTGTGTTTTTTTAAGCAGTAAAAGTTAATATTTAAGGTAATACTATAGTAATGTTTAATTACCTTATAGTAATTATTATAAAGGATATTATAGCCTATATAATAGTTATATATATATTTATTAAGTATAATATAAAGCTTAAAAAGTTTTATTATATTTATTTAATTAATACCTTTAGTAAAAATAAGCTTTTACTTAAAATAAATATTAAAGTTATTAAAATGCTTACTTATACGTTATTTAAGCTAATTTAATTTAAAGACTGCCTATTTTTTTTAATAAAGGTCTATAAATATATTATTAAAGTATTAAAGAAAGCGTTAAAGGTTATACTTAAAGGTATACCTTAATTTAAAAAATAAAGTAATATATTTCTATATTTTTAAGCTTAAGTTCTAATAAATTAAGAACTATTTATTATAATTAATGCTAATAAAGTCTAAATTAGCCTTTAACTTATAAGCTATAAAGCTTTACTATATTTAAAAAAAGGCTTTATTACTATTATATAGTGTTTTTATAGAGAGTGGTTTATATTTAAGCTATTTTAATATAGAGACTATAGTTATTATAAAGGTTATAGATATAGCGCTCTATATTACTACCTTTACTACTACTATATAGAGGTATATCTCTATTAATTACACCTTATATTATATAACTATTTTTTAAAGGAAATGTAGCTTATAAATATTATTAAGTTAACCTTAGTAGTTATTACTTATTAAGTCTATATTAACTCTACTATATTTATTAATAGTTAATAAATATTATAAACTAGCTTAAATAGCTATTATAATTTAGCGTTAATAAAGTTATTATTAATTATAAAAAGAAGGGAAGTCCTTTATCTCTCTTTTCCTTCTATTAGTTTATATACTTTTAAATCTCTATACACTTACTTAATAGAGTCTTAGTAGAGCCCTATTAAGAATAGTCTTTATAAGAGTATAGTAGAGCCTTATAGGTGGTATATATCCTCTATTCTTTTTTAATAAGGCTAATAAGCCCTTCCTGCATTATTATACATCTAGGATCCGAGCCACCAGCTCAAATCCATCACAACTACTAATTTAAAACTACACTAAGTATATTATAATATTATTATAATAATTAAATAGGAGGCAGCTATTAAAACTTTATCTATAGGTAAAATAAAGCTAGTTTTAACCTTTAAGTATTTTAAAATAGCTTAATAATATAAATAATAATATATTTATACCTAAGCTATTATAGCTTAAAAAGAAAAACCTTAAAATACTTTAAGTAAAATTAAGGCTAAATTTTTAAAAAATACCGCTACTACTTTAAGTAGTTTTTAAAGTATACTTTAAAAGCCTATAGCTACTTTAAGTAGTTTTTATAAAATACCTTAATAACCTACCTTTAGTAATATAAATAATAGCTATAAAGCTACTAAAAGGGAATTATTTTATTAGCAGTAGTATAAAGCCTTACTTTAAAATTATTACTTTACTTTATTTAAACTATTAAAGCGTTTAATAAATATAGTATAGTTTTTATATAAATTTACTTAAAATATAATTAATACTATAATAAGTCTTTAATAGTAAATAATACTATTAATATAATAAAGTATTTATAATAAAGTACTGCCTTTAAATACTTTACTTATCCTTTCTTTAAGTATTAAGTTTAAAGTAATAACTTTTTAAAATAATATATTAATAGTGTTCCTTAATATTTAATATATATTAAATACCTAATATATATAAAGGGCTAGTAATACCCTTTAAGAATTATTTTAAGTATATTCTACCTTTATAATTAATATATTACCCTTTATAAATAAGTAGGCACCTTTAATAGCTTTTACTACTTTACTACCTATTTAAATTAATTTTATAAATATATTAAAGCTATTTTATAAAAGCTTTAAAGAATTATTTTATCTTTACTTTATTAATTTTAAAGTATAAGCTAATACTATCTTTAGTACTTTAATATTAAAGCTAAAACACTTTTACCTCCTTTTTATTACTAAGCTAAAATACTTTATATATACTTAAAATACTAAAATAAGCCTAGATTTTATATTAAAAATCCTTAAGTACTGCTACTACTATTTTAATATTACTATAGAAATAAACTATTACTTAATTAAGTAAAGGGTAAAGATTAAAAAGGAGGTAAGTATATTAACTATAGCACTTAAATATTACCTTTATAACCTTTTTAATATTTCTTTATTTTTTAATTTTAAAAATACTATAATTATTTTAAATATTATTTATACCCCTTTTACTTTAAAGCTTACTTCTCTCTTTATCCCCTTTATTAACTAAATTAGTTTTTATTTAATATAGGTATTAACTAAATATAATTTATATAAGGCCTATAATATAAAGCTATTTATAAATTCTTTTAATATTTTATAATATTTATTACTATATTATTTACTACTCTTTAAAAGTATTTAGTAAAAGTATATAATATATAAAGTAGCTATAGCTTTATATTATATAGTAAAGGACCTCTAAAGTGTCTATAGTTTATAAATAAAGGTTAGAATTTTAATAGACTTTTATTTTTTATTATATTTATATTATCTTTAAAACTACTACCCTTTTATATTTATATTAAAATATCCTTACTATAAAATAAAATTAGTCTCTACTATATCTTTACTTTAAATATTATAATTATCTCATAAAGTAGTAGGATTTAAAATAGTTTTAAAAGATATTTATATTTATTTATACTATAAATTACCCTTTATTAAATTAACTTTAAAAGCTAAATAATATATCTTTTTTATTAATATACTAAAAAGTATTAAGTTAAAGAGAGATAAAAGGTCTTTAAAGCTAAAATTACTTTAACTATTATTTTCTTTAAAGTTAAATAAGTCCTTTAAGTATAACTTTAATTATATAATATTAAATACCTTTACTCTTTTAAAATTAAAAATATAAAAAGCTAAAGAAAGTTAAAGAAAAACTAATAAAAGGCTATTAAAATTATAACTTTAGCCCTTTAAATATTAATATTATATTATAATAAAGAATATAAAGAATATAAAAGAGTAGAGAAATAAAGATAAAAAAGTAGTAAAAGGGTTTAGTTATAAAATAGTTTAAAGCTAATCTTTAGTATATAAGTAAAGAGTTTAAATTTATATTAACTTAAGTTTATTACTTATTTATATATTCTTTTATTATACTTTATAATAAAAGAGTGCCTTTATATCTTTAAAGTTTTTTAATAGTTTTTAAGTTAGCTAAATATACCTCTTTTAATAAATTAAAATATTCTACTATTTACCTTAGCTTTATATATTTTATACTATAAAGATCTCCTTTACTTTATATTTAATAAGGTTTAAGTTATTCTTTAAGAAAAAAAAAGTTAAATTTAGCTAAAAGTTAGTAAATACTTATAATAAAAAAGAATTAATAGTAGTATATTTAAAGAGATTAATATAGAAAATTAAATAAATACTATAAAGAATATTAAGGTAAATAGTAAGTAGTATAAATATATTAAAGATATAATACTTTACTATTACTTAATTTAATTTTTATAATAGCTTATTTATTTTAATATATTAAAGATTAAACTAAACTATATCCTTTATTATAAAACACTTAATTAAATATTAAAAGTAGTTAGCTAAGTTTTATTATTATTATTAAGTAAAATTAATTACTACTTAAGCTAATATAGTGCTTTTTTAAAGGTATTTTAAAAAATATATAGTGTAGCCTTTAATAAAGATTAAACTTAAGTATATATTTAGAATATAATTAATAAATAGTATATTAAATCTATATATAGCTATATTAATGCTTACTTTAGTAATTAAAGAGGTTTAGTTATTTAAAGCTAACTAATATATTAAAAGGTAGTTAGCTTAATTAAATTAAGAAAACTAACTATAACCTATAAAACTATTTAAATCTTTTAATTAGTTTATTTTATACTTTTATTTATTTAAAGGTAATAAATAGTAAATAAAAGCTATTTTATATTTATTAAGGAGTAAAGAGTTAATTAAAACTAGCTTATTTAGTTTAAGCCTTAGTTTAAAATAATTTACTTAAAGAACCTATAGAAACGCTATTAATATAAATAGAATTATTTTATATATACTTTAATAGCTATAATAGTTATTACTTTTAGCTAAATAAACTTAAATAATTAGTTTATAATAACTATTAAGTATTATAATATTATTTTATTTATAGTTAAAAAATCTATTATAAAATCTATTAATATTTAAGATTAGTAATAGTTTAATACTAAAATTAGTTTAAAGAGGCCTTAATAAAGCTAATAACTTTTATAACTAATATAGTAGTAGTAGTTTTAAATAAACTAAGCTATATTTTAAAAAAGGTATTTTTAATAATAATTCTAAATAAGTACTTAAAATATAGTATTTCTACTTAAGTAGTTAAGTAGTAGAGAACTATATATATATTAAATAAAGAATATAATAAGTAGTTTATAAATAAGTACTTAAAGCTAGCCTTAAAACTATAAAGTATTATAAGTATTAATTTAATAATTTATAATTTAAATTTAAGTCCTTATTATATTAAAGAATTACTATTCCCTTTACTAAACTATATATTACTTAGTTAAATAAAAAGAGTTTATAGTAATTACTTAGTTTTATAAGTTATATAAATAAGTGTTTAAAAAAATTAATAAATTTAAAGGTAAGCCTATATAAAGGGAATATACCTTTAGGGCCTTAAGTAAACTTTATTTAGTATTAGCATTAATATAAGCTAAGAGGTTATTAATATATATTAAAGCTATAAAGGAATAGTGTTTTAAAGGTAATTTAAACTTATTTTATTTATAATATAAAAGGGTATTAAGTTAGAAGGCTTAAATACTAAGTTTATATTAAAGCTTATAATTAAAGAGAAATAATAAGTCTACTTATTTTACTTAATATTTAAATATTATATAAAGTACTATAAAGTATTTTAGGTTTTTATAATTTATAAAGACTATAAAGGGGTAGGAGATACTTTAAAGCTTTATAAATTAAGCCTTAAAGTAAGAGATAATATTTAATAGCTTTTTATTATAAATAATATAGTTTTATTTAGCTTTAAAAAGCTAAGCTAAGTAGTATATTATTAAATAAAGTATACCCTCTTTATTATATTAAAAAAGGCATCCTTTAAAGGCCTTTTTACAGGTATTTACCTTTACTATTATATCCCTTTTAAGGTTTTATTAAATAAGTATTAAAGAGGAGATAAATATATCTTTAAGCTTTTAAAATAATATATTATACTTATTAAACTAAATAAATAATATACCTTTTTATATAAATTAAAGAAAAGGCCCTACTAAGTTTAAGAAATTAGTAATAAAGTTTTAATAAAAGTTTATAAATTTTAAGAAGCTTTATATATCTTTAATTTATATTAAAGCCTTTTATTACTAAATAGCTATAATTTTCTTTAAATTAAAGTATATTACTTATTCTACCTTTATAATAAACCTTAGGTATTTTACTTTAATAACTTTAAAACTATACTTAGTAATATTAAGGTTAAGGCCTGCCTTTTAAAGATAATAAAGGACCTTTTATATATATTATATATAATTTTTTTAAAAGCTATTAATATAGATTAAAATATTATTTAAGTACACTATAGTATACACCTTTAAAGTATCCTTTAAAGCCTTATTAATATATTATTAAAATATAGCTAAGGCCTCTATAAAACTAAATAAGTAAATTAATTATTTAAAAAGTTTAAATTAAGTTTAAAACACTATAAAATACTTATAGCCTTTTATAATTTAAAGGTAGTAAAAAGTAGCTTAAATATTTAATTTTATAAACTAATAGGCTTTAAAAAGTAAGTAAAGTATTTCTTTTATTAAAGGAAAAGAGTAATAATTTTAGTTTATTACTTTATTAAGTATATAATAGTTTATATAAAACTACTAGCTACTCTTAGCCTTTTAAACTAAAAGTATTAATACTATAGCTATAAAGAATAAGGTATATATTTAACCTTTATTTATAAAGTTAATAATTTATTTATAGATTTTTAATAGTTAGTTTTAAAATATATTATATAAAGGGGTCTATAAAAGTTTTAAAGGTATATTATTTAAGCTTAGTTTAAAGTATATATAATAATTTATATATCCTTAATATAAGGGAAGGGCGTTAGCTTTATTTTTTTAAAATAAATCTATAAAGTTATAAAGTTTTAATAAAAGAATTAATATTAAGTTTAATTTAAGGGAAGTTACTATAGAGAGAGAGAGAATAAAATTAATTTCCCTTAAGCTTACAGTTAAAAATTATATATTTTTATAAGTCTTAGTAGTTTACTATACTATAGCTATATAGATTAATCTTAAAATAGTAATAGTAAGTTTATTTATATATTTTATAAAAAAAGGTTTAATTACTAAACTATTTTTACTTTAAATTACTAGCTAGTTTTAAGCTATATAAAGTTTAATATTATTTTAAATAAGCTATAAAGTGCTTAAAATATAATTTTAAATTAAGCTTAAAATAATATAAGCTACTACTAAAAATATTTAATTATTTATATTTATTTAAAACTAAATAAAGTAATATATTTAATAGGTGGTTTATTTATTAAAGAGTAGTATATTCATAGCTTTAACTACTATAGTTATAATATATAGTTAAAGTAAAGCTATTTATATAAAGCTAAGTTATTATATTATTTTTTTATTTATAGCTATAAAACTATTATAACTACTGTTTATTAATATTAAAATAAATAATAAGTTATTATAAAGAAAGGGAAAAAAGAAGGGTTCTATCTTTATATTTAATTTAATTTTTTAATAACTTAAGGTATTACTATTTATAATAAATATAAAGTAGTTTTAAGTATATTTATCTCTTTTAATAAAGCTTACTTAAAAAAAAAGTTATTTTTTAAGCTTAATATATTTAAAGCTTTAAAAAAGTTCTCCTTTATTATTATAGTAAAATAAACTTTAAATTCCTTTTATAGGCATTTTACTTAAAGAAAGAAGTATTTAACTGCTATATAGAAGGCTAAGCTATATTAAAGGCATTAGCCTGCCTTATAATAATACTATATTTTAATTATAAAAACCTATATAGCTTAGGCTATTAATTTTTTAAAGCTAAAGCTTTATTAACCTTTATTTTTAAGCTTTATAAAAGTAAATTAAAAACCTATAGTATTAATATTTATTATTTTAATATTATTATTATAATTTTAAAATAATTTTATTTAGTAAGTAATATAAAACTTCTTTTTAAATTAATAGAAGTTAATATTAAAGGTAATACTTTAATAATATATTACTACATTAATATAGCTAATATAGAATATATTATAGCTAATATAATAGTTATATATATATTTATTAAGCGCTAAGTAGAGCTTAGTAAGCTTTACTATATTTACCTATTTTAATCTCTTAGTTAAAGCTAACTTTGATTTAAATTAAATATAAAAGTCTAAAAACCGTTTTTTTAAACATTAATATAGCTAATTTAATTCTATAACTATATACTCCTACTAATAAAGGTTTAAAAATATAGAGCGAAGGTAGTTAAGAAAATAAACTAAATTATAAGTAAAATTTATACTAACTTTAAAGAAAGCTAAGACTTTATTTTAAACTTTAAATAAAAGGTATTAAAAAATATAAAACTATTAATTATAGTTAATGCTAATAAAGTCTTAATTTATATTAAATTTATAAGCTATAAAACGCTTCTATATTTTAAATAAATTTTAGTTTCTATTAAAGGGTTCTTTTATAAAGAGGGGTTTATATTTTAATTTCTTTATAATTAATTTAAAGATAGTCTTTATTATTACTAAGGTAAGGGACTAAAAGGTTATTAATATTGCTCTTTATAGTAATTTTAGCTACACTACTTACTATATTACTAACTCTTAAAGCTAATATAGCTTTTATAGTACTATAAAGGAAACTTATAGTTCTTTAAAGTGTTTTTATTTTATTTTTAATTAATTCTATTACTAATCTATAATAATTAAGTTAGGAAGAGTAAAGATTAATATATATTATAGACTAGCCTAAAGGTATATTACTTTTTAGTATTAATAAAGTTTATATTAATTTTACTCTCCTTTAAAAGAGAGTAAAGAGTAAAGAGAAACTATTTTAATTTATATAGGTATTTACTTAAGTAAATACTTAGGGTTTTATTTAGCCTTATTAGGTTTTCTTTATAGAATTATAACGGTTTTATTAGGTTATCTTTATAGAACTGTAACAGTCCTGTTGCGGCTCTGTAACGCTTCCCTTACTGTTACCACTATGCATCCAAGCTAGCAGCTTAGATCCATTACATATAGTCAGCATACTATACCTCTTTTAATAACCTAACTTAGCTTTATATAGAGCTTAATTTAAAACTATAAAGTCTTTATCTCTCTCCTTTAAATTTAATATATTTTTATATAGAAAAACGCAAACTTTTCGCGATTTCGCCTGCACTGCTATAGCGATGTAAAATTGACTTTAAACCACTTAAAAAGTATAGAAAAAGATTCCTTATACTTATTTACCTCTCTCTTTAATAATATATTAATACTAAAGTATAGGTATAGTAAGTATTAAAATATTAATAAATATTAATAATAGAAATTATAGTAGCTTTACCTATAGCTAATACTACTTTAATATAGGCTAAGGTAGATTTATAATAGAACTATAAGTTAAATCTATATTATCTTTAATAAATAAGCTAATATTATTTTATTTTAAGGTTAAATATAAAGAATTAGTAAAACTTATTTTAATATTAGTGCTAAAGAGTGTATAAAATATTATTCTCTATATAAATAATATAGCTATAATATATAGCTAATATAGAGCCTTTATATCTACTACTTTAAAGGCTACTCTCCTTTCTTTAAATATAATAACTATTTAAAACCTTAAATAAACTATTAAAAGGGTAGTTAAAAAGGTAATTAATAGTAGCTTTACTATAAAATTAAGTTAAGTAAGTATTATAATATAAGGTATAACTATACTTACTATCTTAACCTATACTATTATTATAATAGTATTGCTTTAAATTTATTATAAAACTATTATTAAAGAATTCTCTATCTCTAAAGTTATTTAAAATAAATCCCTTAAAGATATTATTAAAGCTATTAATTACATTACTAAAATTAATACTATAGTAATAGTATATTAACTCTATAGTAGTAATACTATTATTACTTTTTATAATATAATAAAACCTTATATTAAAAATATAACTTAAATCTAAACTATATCTAAATTAAATATAATGCTTAATTACTACCTTTTTAATATTATTATTAAAGGCTTTTTTATTTACTACTTTTAAAACTAAGTAATAAATAAAATCTTATAAAACTTTATAAAAGATAATAGCTTAAGATTAATATAGGTAATAGTATAGAAACCTTAAGTAACCTTTATTAAGTTCTCTTTAATTATTAAAATTAATAAAATTAAGGCAGCTAATTATTTATATTATTTTAAAGTTATTTATAAAGTAGAAATATTTAAAGCTAAGCTATATAATAACGCCCTTTACCTTTATTAATACTATAGCTACTTTTAATTTAAATATATTATAATATATTATAATATAGCTTTACGCTATAGCTATTATAGTGTTAAGCGCTATAAAGCTAAAGAGTTAGCTTACCTAGCCTTAATAGAAGTAATATAAAAACACTATATAAACTATATAGAATAACACCCTACTTAGTATAATAATATAATATTATAAATAAGCAGTAGTATTATATTTATAATATATATTTAAGCTAGCTTTAAGTCTTTACTACCTCTTCTTTAATATTAAAAAGAGATAAATAAATAAAGGTTACTTTATATAATTATTATTAAAATATTAGCAACCCTTTATTATAAAAGGTATTACTATAAAAATATATTAGCTAACTCTATACTTACTTACTTAACTTTTAATTAATATTAACTTAATAAAGCATTATAAAGGCCTTCTTTAGTTAATAACCTATCCTTAATATAAATTTAAATATATAGCTATTAACTTAATAGTCCTTATAATATATATAATTAAGGTTATATATTAAAATATATAGAAGAAAACCTACTTTATATACTTAATACTAGAAATTTATATTAAAACTAATATAATTATAATATAGAAACTAAATATATTTACTAAACACCCCTTTAACCTAAGTTTTAGCTATTATTAATTTATTACTTAAAGAGAATAAACTATATTATATATTTACTATTAATATAAAGTTAAGTTATAATTAACTTAAAGTAGCATTAACTAATATATAATTAATATATTAAGTTATAATATTTACTTAATATACTTTTTAATATATAAACTAAGCTAAGCTATACCTTTTATTAAATTTATAGTAGCTATACTATAACTTTAAAGTATATTTATAAATAACTTTAACTAATACTACTCTTTATAAAACTACTATAGCTAAATATTATTAAATAGTAAACTCCTTTTATTAATAGTAAAGTAATAGTAACTTAAACTTACTATATTATAGAGAGAGGTTATATAGTTCTTTTATAGTAAATATAATAATACTATTAACTATACTTAAGCTACCTTTAATATAATTATTAAATATTTAAGAAGCCTTAACTTTATTAAGTTTAACTATATTCTATAACTTATATAAGTTAATACTAATAAAAATAAAAAGCTTAGCTATAGCTATATATTTAAATAGTTAAAAATAAACTAAAAATTAGTTATAGCTAAAGTAGTAGTATAGCTTTAAATAAACTATATTAATATTTTACTTTTAATACTAGTAGAGATTAATATATATATTAAATAAATTATAAGTAAGCTTTAAATAATAATATAGGCAGCAGTTCTATATAAACCTTAAGGTAGCTTTAAATTAAATTTATAGTAAAACTATAAAATAAAGTAAGTAATATAAAATGTAAAATAGGTGCTATAATATTAGTAGTTATTATAAACTAAAGCTAACTGGCAATTTATATTTAAGGCAGCTTAGATGTAATTTTAAATTATTTATAATAAATAATATAACTCTTAGTAGGCTATAGTATACACTGCTTTTACTTATTAAAGCAACCTATAAAAACTTAAATGTTAAATATAGCTTTAAAGTAAACTCCCTTTAAAATAATAGTAAATACTTAACCTTTTTTAAGAGAATAGCTTAAATACTATTACTGCCTTTTTTTATTAAAATAAAGCTACTACCTTTATAAAACACTTCTTCCCTTCTTTTATAGCTTAAATTATTAATATCTTTAATAACCTTAATGCTTAGCTTAATAATATTATATTTTTACTAAAAGACTGCTTTAATATTAATAAAGTATATAGAATTATTAAAAGCTTTATTAATTAAAAAGCATTAAATATTAATAACCTTTTAGCTAAATCTCTTAAAGCCTATAGAAAACCTTTTATAAAAATATTAATTTATTTATTAAATAAGTGCTACTATATTAAATACTACTTAGAACTATATTAAAAGGTAAAAGTTATTATTCTCTATAAGTTAGGAAAAATACTAGCTAAATAATAATAAGCTAAGGTATAGTGCCTAATATCTCTTTTAAATATAATAAATAAAGTATTAAAAGTAGTAGTAGTAGTTTAGCTTACTATTATAGCTAAATTAAAAGACACGCTTTTAAACCTTTAAATAAGGAATAAAGCTAATTACTTTATAGAAGTTACTTTTAATATACTTATAGAATTAATAAAGATAGTGTAGCACTATAGTAAAATTATATTATTACTTTAACTTAATATATTTATAGCCTTTAATATTATTTACTACTATTACCTCTTTTATATTCTCTTAACTTTTAGTGTATTTATTTAAATAATAATATAGATTTAAGCTTTTATTATTAATTATACTACTTATCTTTTCTTTAATAATTAATTAATAAAAGCCTTATTAATTATTATTAAGGTTTTATAGAGGTTATTAACCTCTTTTATTCTCTTTTTATTTTATATAATACCTTTATATTAAAAGCTTTAAGCTATATAATTTATACTTATCTTTAGCTTCTTTAATAATATAAATATCCTTACTTATAAATATATAGTAAAAGAGATATAGAAATAATTTAAAAATATATAAAGTATATATTAAGAGTAGTCTCTTAAGTTTAGCTTTAATTTTTACCTTTAAAAGAGTAAATTAATTTATTTTATTTAAAAGCGTATAGTAATTATAATATTAGTTTAACTTAGCACTATTATAATATAGTTTATTTAGTTAGCTTAGTTCTTTAAAGTCTAAATCTATTAAAAACTATATTAATAAATATATTAAAAAAAAGTTAAAGTAAAATTAAAGTAATAATAATTTATATAAATAGTACTAATAATATTTACTTAAAGCTACTTACTTAGTAATACTTACCTTCTCTATATATAGGTAATTTAAAGTATAGTTATATATAGTATAGCTTTATACTATACCTTTATAAAAATAAGTAGTAAAGTAAAAGGTATTATTAAAGTATTTATTATTAAATAGTTAAAATACCTTAGGGTAGTTATTAATATATTTAAGGCTATACCTTAATCTTTTATTAAAACTAAAGTAATAGTTACTTTAATTAACCTATATTTAAACTTTTAATCCCTTAGCTTCTATAAAAGAATTAAAAGCAATAGTATAATAAATAAAATATACACTGCTTATATAATAATAATAAGCTAACTTTACTGCTACTACTACTACTATTAAAGCTAACTACTTTATAAAAATAACCGCTTTAAATATATATTATTTATATCTTAATTATATAACTACTTTATAAAGCCTTTATTAATAAAGGCTTTAACCTTTAAATAAAAAGACTGCTAATATTATAAATAAACTATAGTAAAAGTATATTAAACTTAGTTAAAATATATAGTAGCTAAATATAAGCCTTAATTTATATTTACTTTAAAAGCTATTTCGCTTTAGAAAGGGCTAGTTAAGTATAAATCCGCTACTTTAATATAAATATATATAGAAAAAATTAGCCTTAACTTCTTTCTCTTTTTTTAATATATACTTAATGTAGATTTATTAATTTACTACTATTAAACTAACTTTAAAGACCATTACTATCTCTTATTATTATACTTAGTTTATAATTATATATAATTAATTAATACTAAGCTATTTCCACTTTATAACTACTATAATATATATATTATACTTAACTTTAATAAACTAGCTATATCCTTTATAAAATAGCTTATGAATATATAAAAATTATCTTAATTTACCTTAGTATACTATTTATAAAGGTAATAGAACTAAAACTATTAAAGAAGTAAAGCCTTTTTAATATTACACTATAATTACTATATATCTTTATAAAGCTTTAAAGAGGAAAGATATAGCTAAAGAGTAAGGCTTTAAAGAAAAAAGAAAGACTATAATATAGCCTTAAAAAGAAAAAATATAGCTAATAAATAAAGCTTTTAAAAAAAAAGAGATAGCTATTATATAATAAAAGTATATATTAAGGCTAGACTTAATATAAAGCTAAGCTAAATATATTATAAAATTAAATTACTATTTTTATTTATTTTTTTTTAAAAATAAAAAAAAAACTAAAGGCTATACCTTTATATTAGCTTTATTTTATATTTACTACTACTTTACTTTACCTATATTATTTACCTTTATCTTTATTTCCCCTTTATTACCCTTTCCCTCTCTATATTAATTTTAAATTAGTTTTATAATAAAGCTATATACCTTTTATAAAATATTATTTTACTTCTTTAAAGTATTAGTAATATATTATATTTATAGTATTATTTTATTTTAAAATAAAGCTAACTTAGCTTTACTTTATTTCTCCTTTACTCCTTTATTATATTACTATATAAAATATATTACTATATTTTAAATAGCCTTATACTTATTATTTTATATATACTATTACTATTATAATAGCGTTAATATAAATTTAAAGTAAACTTATATTAATAGCTTTATTAAAGGTATAGAAATTCTATATATTTATTACTTTTTTAATAGCTTCTTTATAGGCTATAATATTTAAATTAATTTATAGTATTAATTAAACACTATATTAAAACTAAGTTAAATAAAGACCTACTTTTTTATAGACTTTTTTCTACTTTAAACACTTAAAATAAGAATTACTATTACTTAATTAAAAATATAATAAATTAATATTAAAATTAGGTTAGTATTAATATAGGCATTTATTAAATAAATTATAACACTGTTTTTTAATATTTTTTACTTTAGTTAAATAAAGTAAGTAAAGGAGGTTATATAATACCCTAAGCTAAATGTAAATTAGTTATAATACTAAATAAAAAAAAGGATAGCTACTTATACCTTTTTTAATAGTTAAATTTAGTAGCATTTTCTTTAATATAGTATAATTAAAGTAGAATTAGTATTAATATAAAATTATTATAGTAAAGCGGGAGAGGGATACTTATAATTTCTAATAATAAAGGAAGAAGAAAGAGAAGATATTAAGTAAAGTAAAGGGAGCCCTTTTTATAGCTAAAAGACCCCCCCTCCCCCCCCCCCTCCCTAGCAATTAGTGGGTAGCTAGTAGCTAAACTACACAGTCTCTATAGTATTATATAAACCTTTATAGAAGCTAGTAGTTAATTTTTAATAATAAAGTAGCGATTAGCTAAATATAAAGCGGCATTAAGTTAGACCTTAACTTAGGCACTAAAGGCAATATACCTCCCCCTTTTAATATTATACTACACTACTATTATTAGCTTTTTAACCCTTTACTATACTACTTTAATAATGCTATTTATATTATACACTCTTTAATAACGCTAGCTAAAATAAGTTAGCTATATACTAACTCTTATAGTAAGCACTTACTTAGGACTATACTAGCCTTAAGGTAAATACCCTATAGTAGTATATAGGTTTTCCTCCTTACTTTAGGGTTTTTCCTATATAAATTAAGTAGTAGAGGTACTAAATACTAAGCTAAAGCCTAGCTAGCGTAAATAAAAAATAATATATTTTTATATACCTTTGTATATATATTATCTATACTCTTTATTAAACTCTTTTTAATAACTATAGCTAAAGCTTAATTAGTAATATATTAATTTTTATAATAAATACTACTTAAGGCTTAACTTAAGCCCTTTTAGTACTTATATCTACTATTATATATAGGTTTTCCCCTTTATTCTAAGGTTTTTTCTATATAGGTTACTTAAATAAAGTACTAGCTAAGGGCTCTATGCCCTCTAAAGTAATTAAATAAATAAATAAATAAACCATATTTAGTCTTTTACTAATCTTTAAACTTAATTTTTAAAAGAATTAAACTTTATTAAATTTAACTACATTTTATAGCTAATTTATATTATATTTTATAACTATTACTTTATAATTAATATAACTAAACCCCTTTATTACTCTAAATAACTTTAAATAAATAAAACACTTACTACTATAGAAATAATATATTACTTTTACCTTTTCTTTACCTTAACTACCTTTAAAACCTTTTATTAAATTAATTTTTCTACTATATAGTTTATAATTAAACTTACTACTATTATTACTTTATTTATATTAAAAGGCGTTTATAGTACCTTTAAAGTATAATTATAATAAACTTTCAAAGTTTATAATACTATTTATAATATAAAATATATTTAATAACTTTAATAATATTATTATATAAAGGTAAGCTAATAAGCTACTATTGATATAGCTTTATACTAAAAATAAATTATTTATAAAGAATAATATTACTTTTAATACTATATAGTAATAAATATAATAATAAAGAAAAATAATCTTTAAAAACTAAAATAATAAGCTTAACTTTATAATAGCTTATTATTTAAAACTACTTAAGTTTTAAACCTTTACTATAGTAATAATAATATATCTTTAGCTATATTTTACTATAATAAAGTAAAAGTATTTCTTTATAAGTTCTTTTTAACTTTAATTATTTATATAAATAATATATTAACTACTTTTAGCCTTTAACTTAACTTTACTATATTTTTAAATAAAAACTCCTTTATTACTTTAAAGATATATAATATTATTAAAAGGCTAGTTAATTAAAAGGCCTTTAAACTTAATAAACTTTTAATAAAGTTCTTTAAAGCCTATAGTAAATTACTTATTTATATTCTTTTTAATTTACTTAATATATACTACTATATTAAATATTACTTAATATTATTTTAAAAGATTAAAGTTATAGTTCTTTATAAATTAAATAAATTCTTTAAAGAAAAAAAGTATATTAATACTTAAAGATTAATCTCTTTTTTTAATATTATAAATAAGGTTTTAAAAGTAATAATAATAATATAAATTATTTATATAATTAAGGAAAGTAATACCTTTTTAAAGCTTTAAATAAATAACTACATTAATTCTTTTATAAAGATAGCTTTTACTATTTTAATAAAGGTAGTGTATATAATATAATATTATAATAGTATTACTTTATTTCTTTAGCTAAATATTTTTATTACCTTTAATACAATATATTATATATAACTTACCTATATTATAGTTTTTATTAAACTTTTTATTTAAATAATATACTAAACCTAAGCCTTTACTATATTATATAAAGCTTACTTTATATTTAATAATTAAATAGTAACTCTTTATATAGTACTTATAAAGGTCCTTTAAAGGTCCTTTATATCTTTAATTCTTTTTTTACTTTATATTACTTTACTTTATATTAAATTTATAATAGTTAATTAAATATTAATATTTAGTTTTTTTAATAATATTAATATTTTAATATACAGCTATATTATAAAGAAAACTTAAGCTTAACTTAAAACTATATAGGTAATTTATTAAAACTAATTTTATAAATTAAATTTAAAGTTTTATTTATAAAAGAGTAAACTTATTTATTTTAATAAAAAGAGATACTTAATAATAATATTAATTTAACTTAAAACTATAATAATTTAGCTAATATAATTAGCTTACTTTCTTAATATTTATATTTATTATAAACTTTAATAAAAAGTCTATTAATTAAAGTTTATTATAAAATTTATATAGTAATAGCTTACTTTTATTATACTTTTTATATTTATATAGAGATATTTATTATATAAATTTAAACTTCTTTATATTTAAGTTATTTAAAGCTTTATTAGCTATAGTATAAACTTATACTATATTTTAATTAAATATAAAAATATAGTTAAAGATATTATAAAAGCCTTTATTATAAAATAAATTTATTACCTTTATATTATTATTAAAGCCTATAAAGCTATATTATAGTTTTTAATTAAAATTAAAGTAATAGTTCTTTCTTTAAACCTATATTTTAATTATTATATTTAATACTTTTATAATAAAATTAAAGTAAATAAAATAACTAATAAAATTTATATAGCTTATACTTAAATAATAACTTACCTTTAATATAATACTTAATATAAATAATAATAATTTTATATTAATTATATATTATTTATAGCTTAATTATTATTAAATTTTACTATATTATTTATATTTAAAACCTTAAAATTAAATTAAAGAGAGTAATAGCTTTAAAACTATACCTTAGCTATTTATTAATATTTAAATTAAAACTTTACTATAATTAAATAAAACCTTAACTTTTATTTAAAAAGAAAATTCTTTAACTTTACTATAACTTTATTAAATTTAAATTATTAACCTTTATTTAGCTTTATATTAAAAAAACTAATTTTAATTTATTTCTTTACTTTTATTATATTTTTAATATAAACTTATTAATATATTACTATAAAAGTAATTATAAAGATATTTATTACTTTATTTTTTAATACTTTAAATATAACTATCTTTATTTTTTAAAGTTTAAAGTAAGTTTAATTTAAAACTTAAAAAAGATTTATATTATACTTAACTATTTTAATTTTATATAATATTTAATAAAGTAGCTCTTTAAAATAAGCTACTTTTTATATTCTTAGCTTACCTTTACTTTATAAAGAGAATAATAATAAATAATAGTACCTTTTAGCCTCTAATATAAAACTAATATAAGCCCTTTTTTTATTTAATTAATATTACTTTAAACTATTATTTTATTATATTTAGTATTTATATTAATATTACTATATAACTAAATTAAGCCTTAAGTTATTTTATTTTATTTTTTTTTAAAACAAATATAATAATAAAAATAATAAAGAAAAAAAAAGAAAAAAAAAGAAAAATAATAATGAAATAAATATTTAAATAAATAAATAAAAGAAAAAAAAAGTAAAAAAAAAGCTAAAGTTTATTAGCTATAAAGCTACCTATAGGGCTGCCTATATATCTCTATATTGTTTTTACTATAGCCTTTTCTTTAAACCCTTTCTCCCTTTACTTTATTACTATTATTATTATCCTTTTTTTCTTTACTTTTAACTCTTTTTATTTTTACTTTAATATTAATATAGGCCTTAGCTACCTTTATTAAAGACTATTTCAATAGTTTATTTTATTACTTTAATAAATAAATAATTTAATATATATAAACTAATATTTTATACTTAAAAATACTACTATAATTATTAATTATAATAAAAGCTTAATTTAAACCTTATATTAAAGCTAATTTAATATTAATAAAGCGTTTAACTATTTACTAAATAACTTTATATAAATTATACTGTATAAAGTTAGTTACTACTATACTTTTATTAAAGAATTAAATTAAACTTATATTAAATATTATAAAATTATTTAAATTATATTAAGCTTAAAAGTTTATAACTTTTTATATAATATTATAAACTATTATTATATTAAGTAAGGCTTACTTTAGTTAATATTTAACTTAGTTTTATATTAAATCTTAAACTTATTAAATATAATTTACTAAAATATATATATTTAAAATAATTTAAATTAATATTTAAAATTTAAATTAGCTATAGTAGCTTTACTATAAGTTTATATTAAATACTTATTAAACTAATTATAGTAATAAATATTAAGATTTTTTATTTTAATAAAGTAAAGAAAGTATAGAAATATTTACTTTATAATTTATATAAATTTAAGTTAAAGCTTAATTAAATATAAAAAGAGATTAAATATTTATTAAAAGGCCTTTAACTTTTAATTAACTAGCTATTTTCTTATTATTTAAAATTAATATAATATTAAAGGCTTAAACTAGCCTTAATATAAAGACTAAAATAGCCTTATATTAAATTTTAAAAAGAAAAGGGGTATTTATAATTTTTAACTAAATATAAATAAAAAAAAAGAAAAAAAAAGGGAAAAACCTTAAAAAGGTCTTCTTTATTTATAAAAAAGAGATAATACTTTAAATTATCTATTAAATTATTTATTAATATATTAAACTTAATTAAAAAATTATTAACTACTATTTTATTACTATACTTTATTTAAACTACTTATTATTAAAGTTTAACCTAAGCCTATATTTAAAGGCTATTAAATTAATAGCTTTAAATAATTTAATATATAATAATTACTTAATTTAATAATTAATATACCTTTAAATTAATAATATAGC
>SRPY01000319.1:0-35050 GCA_018360145.1 Claviceps africana | reverse complement strand
TACTAAAGTATAATCTATTATAATATTAATAAAAGTAAGGTTAAATTAAGCTATTTTATATAGTTTATATATTCTTTATATAATAGTAGTAACCTTTACTTTAATTAAGCTATAGTGTTTTTTAATAATAAAGGTAGATTATAAAAGAAAGGTAATAAGCTATAATTTATTACTATTAATATCCTTTTTAGAAATATTTATACTATTCTATTTTATATTAAGTTAAAAAGTATATAAACTAAACCCTTTTTTATATATATTAACTTTAAAGAAAAGTAATTTCTTTAAATTATAATACTAAAGGAGTATCTTTATATATAAAAGATTATATAAGTTTTTAAAGGCTATAGTTTCCTTTTTAATAAGTTTAAAGGTTTTAAACTTTATTATTTATTTTTAAGTTTACTTTAAAGAGCTAAGTAAAATCTTATTTCTTTCTTTAATTTTTTATAAAAGGCTTATTTTTTTATTTTATAAAGGATAAATATAAATATTAAACTATAGTATATTAATATAAAGGTAACTTACTATTTTAATAAAGGTTTTAAAATTAGCTAATATAGTTAATATTTATAAATACTTAAAAGCCTTTACTTTATTATTTATATTAATAAAGCTATTTATATTAATAATAAACCTTAGTAGTTAAATAAAGGGATATTTAATAAAAGACTTACTAGCTAAGATATAAAGGTAAGCTTTATTAATAATATTAAAAATAATCTTAAAATAGTAAAGGTAGTCTTTAAAAGTATTTAAAAAAATTATAATATTATTAATATAAACCTAAATAAAGTTATAGTTATAAAATAAGGAAATTATAAAGCGCTATATATATACTAATAAGTTTTTATACCCTTATATTATAATATAAAATACCTTTATATCTTTTTTTAAAATAATTACTATTTAGTTATAATAGTTTAAATATATAAAAAGCTAATTAAAAAAACCTATAGTATTTAAAAGGGTTTTCTACTTCTTTTTATAAGCGTTATTTATGATATTACCTTAGTTAAGTAATAGATAAATATCTAGTATTATTATATAATTAACTAGTTATATATTTATAACTCTATATACCTTTATTACTCTATTAATTATTTATTAAATAATAAATTTTAAATATAAATAAAAAGCTTTTTCTTTACTACTTAAAAATAATATTTTATTAACTTTATACTTTTTATTTTAAATTTTATAAAATATTTTATAATTTTTTTAGCTAAGGTTATAAACTTATAAAGGTTTAACCTTATTTTACTATTTAAAGATAAAGTTAATATATATTTTATCTTTATTAACTATAGAGACTATCTCTTTATTTTAATAAATATTAAACTTATTAAAGAGTTTAATAAATTAAGTAGCTATATTAGTATTAAGGTTAGCTACTTTAACATTAAAAATATTATAAATAAATAAAATATTTTTAAAGTAAAAGATACTATATAATAATATCCCTTTATTAATAGCTTTAAAGTTAAGGTCTTTATTATTTTTAAAAAGTTTTATATCTTTAACTTTAAAGGCTATAATATCTTTAAAGTAGTTAAAAATTAAGCTATTTAAAATAATAATATTATCTTTATAAAAAGCTATAAATTAATAAATATTAAAGATAATATAATAAAAACTAACTAAACTTATAGCTTTAAAGGTTCTTAGCTATTATTTTATTTTAATATATAAAGGCTTATTAGTGTTATTATAAATAGAAAGTAGCTTTTCTTAACTTTATTAAATAAAGATATTAAAAATTTAATAGTACTTTAAGTAAAAATAGTAAACGCTAGTTTTTTATTTATTTTAAAGGTCTTGTTACTTAATTAGTAAAATCTTTATAAAATATAAAGAGATTATTATAATATAAGCTACTATAACCCTTTAAATTAATATTAAATATAGTATATAAAAGATTTATCTCCTTACTACTATATTATAAACTATATAAAAAGTTACACTAAAATTAATAAAATTAATTTATATATTATAATTATATATAAATTTTATACTAATAAGTATTTAAGGTATAAAGTTATTTATAATATTTATAGTAACTATAAAGTAGCTAAGAACCTGAGTGCCTTTTATAATATTAAAAATATAAAAGTTAAATATTATTATTTTAATAATAAAGAATAAAGAATTTATATTATTTACTGTTTTAAGGCTTTAAGTGCCTTATTTAATATTATAGCTATTTTACTTAAACTATTTTTTATTAACTAAAATAGAGGAGGTTTTAATATTTAAGTAAATTTTATATCCCTTACCTTTATTATTAAAATATATTAATATTTTAAAACAAAACTTTTCGTAATTTCGCCTGCACCGCTATAGCGACGTAGAATTGACTCTAAACCGCTTAAAAAGTATAGAAAAAGATTTTTTATATTTATTTACCCCCCTCCTTAATAGTGTATTAATACTAAAGTATAGGTATAATAGGTATTAAAATACTAATAAATATTAATAATAGAAATTATAGTAGCTTTACCTATAGCTAATACTACTTTAATATAAGCTAAAGTAAATTTATAATAAAACTATAAGTTAAATCTATATTACCTTTAATAAATAAGCTAATATTAAATTATTTTAAGGTTAAATATAAAGAATTAGTAAAACTTATTTTAATATTAATGCTAAAGAGTATATAAAATATTATCCTTTATATAAACAATATAGCTATAATATAGAGCTAATATAGAGCCTTTATACCTACTACTTTAAAGGCTACTTTCCCTTCTTTAAATATAATAACTATTTAAAACCTTAAATAAACTATTAAAAAGGTAGTTAAAAAGTTAATTAATAATAGCTTTACTATAAAATTAAGTTAAGTAAGTATTATAGTATAAAATATAACTATACTTACTATCTTAACTTATACTATTACTATAGTAATACTACTTTAAATTTATTATAAAACTATTATTAAAAAATCCTTTATTTTTAAAGCTATTTAAAATAAATCCTTTAAAGATATTATTAAAGCTATTAACTATATTATTAAAATTAATACTATAGTAGTAATATATTAACTTTATAGTAGTAATATTATTATTATCTTTTATAATATAGTAAAACCTTATATTAAAAATATAACTTAGATTTAAACTATATTTAAATTAAATATAATACTTAATTACTGCCTTTTTAATATTATTAGTAAAGGCTTCTTTATTTATTACTTTTAAAACTAAGTAATAAATAAAATTTTATAAAACCTTATAAAGAATAATAACTTAAAACTAATATAAGTAATAGTATAGAAACCTTAAGTAACCTTTATTAAGTCCTTTTTAATTATAGAAATTAATAAAATTAAAGTAGCTAACTATTTATACTACTTTAAAGTTATTTATAAAGTAGAAATATTTAAGGCTAAGCTATATAATAATACCCTTTACCTTTATTAATACTATAGCTGCTTTTAATTTAAATATATTATAGTATACTATAATATAACTTTACACTATAGCTATTATAGTATTAAACACTATAAAGCTAAAGAGTTAGCCTACTTAGCTTTAATAAAAGTAATATAAAAATGCTATATAAACTATATAGAATAATACCTTACTTAGTTATAATAATATAATATTATAAATAGGTAGTAGTATTATACTTATAATATATACTTAAGCTAACCTTAAGTCTTTATTATCCCTCCTTTAATACTAAAAGGAGATAAATAAATAGAGGTTACTTTATATAATTATTATTAAAATATTAATAACTCTTTATTATAAAAGGTATTATTATAGAAATATATTAGCTAACCTTATACTTACTTACTTAAGTCTAAATTAATATTAACTTAATAAAGCGCTATAAAGGCTTTCTTTAGTTAATAACCTATCTTTAATATAAGTTTAAATATATAGCTATTAACTTAATAGTCTTTATAATATATATAATTAAGGTTATATACTAAAATATATAAAAGAAAACCTACTTTATATATTTAACGCTAAAAACCTATATTAAAACTAATATAATTATAATATAGAAACTAAGTATATTTATTAAATACCTCTTTAACTTAAGCTTTAACTATTACTAACTTATTACTTGAAGAAAATAAACTATATTATATATTTACTGCTAATATAAAGTTAAATTATAGTTAACTTAAAGCAACATTAACTAGTATATAATTAATATATTAAGCTATAATATTTACTTAATATACTCTTTAATATATAAACTAAGCTAAGCTATACCCTTTACTAAATTTATAATAGCTATACTATAACCTTAAAGTATATTTATAAATAACTTTAATTAACACTACTTTTTATAAAACTACTATAGCTAAATATTATTAAATAGTAAACTCCTTTTATTAATAATAAAGTAATAGTAACTTAAACTTACTATATTATAAAAAGAAATTATATAGTTCTTTTATAATAAATATAGTAGTATTATTAATTATACTTAAGCTACTTTTAATATAACTATTAAATACTTAAGAGGCCTTAATTTTACTAAGTTTAATTATATTTTATAACTTATATAAATTAATATTAATAAAAATAAAAGGCTTAGCTATAGCTATATATTTTAGTAGTTAAAAATAAACTAGAAATTAATTATAGTTAAAGCAATAATATAGCTTTAAATTAACTATATTAATATCTTACTTTTAATGCTATTAAAGATTAATATATATATTAAATAAATTATAGATAAGCTTTAAATAATAATATAGGTAGTAGTTTTATATAAACCTTAAAGTAGCTTTAAACTAAATTTATAGTAGAATTATAGAATAAAGTAGGTAATATAAAATATAAAATAAGCGCTATAATATTAGCAGTTATTATAAACTAAAGCTAACTAATAACTTATATTTAAGGTAGCTTAAATATAATCTTAAGTTATTTATAATAAATAATATAGCTTTTAATAGGCTATAGTATACACTACTTTTACTTATTAAGGCAATCTTTAAAAACTTAAATATTAAATATAGCTTTAAAGTAAACTCCTTTTAAAATAATAGTAAATACTTAATTTTCTTTAAAGAAATAGCTTAAACACTACTACTGTTTCCTTTTATTAAAATAAAGCTACTACCTTTATAAAATACTTCTTTTTTTCTTTTATAGCTTAAATTACTAATATCTTTAATAACTTTAATATTTAACTTAATAATACTATATCTCTACTAAAAAACTACTTTAATATTAATAAAGTTTATAGAATTATTAAAAGCTTTATTAATTAAAAAGCATTAAATATTAATACCCTTTTAACTAAATTCTCTAAAGCCTATAGAAAACCTTTTATAAAGATATTAATTTATTTATTAAATAAATACTACTATATTAAATACTACTTAAAACTATATTAAAAGATAAAAGTTATTATTCTTTATAAACTAAGAAAAATATTAGCTAAATAATAATAAGCTAAGGTATAGTACTTAATCTCTCTTTTAAATATAATAAATAAAGTATTAAAAGTAATAGTAATAGCTTAGCTTATTATTATAGCTAAGTTAAAAGGTATACTTTTAAACCTTTAAATAGAAAATAAAGCTAATTACTTTATAAAAGTTACCTTTAGTATATTTATAAAATTAGTAAAGATAGTATAGTATTATAATAGAATTATATTATTACTTTAACTTAATATATTTATAGCCTTTAATACTATTTACTACTGCTATCTCTTTTATATTTTTTTAACTTTTAATATATTTACTTAAATAATAGTGTAGATTTAAGCCTTTATTACTAACTATACTACTTATCTTTCCTTTAATAATTAATTAATAAAAGCCCTATTTATTACTACTAAGGTTCTATAGAAATTACTAATTTCCTTTATTTTCTTTTCACTTTATATAGTACCTTTATATTAAAAGCTTTAAGCTATATAATTTATACTTATTTTTAGCTTCTTTAATAATATAAATATCTTTACCTATAAATATATAGTAGAAGAGATATAAAAATAACTTAAAGATATATAAAATGTATATTAAAAGTAGTCCCTTAAGTATAGCCTTAATTTCTACCTTTAAAAAAGTTAATTAATTTATTTTACTTAAAAGTATATAGTAATTATAATATTAATTTAACTTAGCACTGCTATAATATAGCTTATTTAATTAGCTTAATTCTTTAAGGTTTAAATTTATTAAAAACTATATTAATAAATATACTAAAAGAAAGTTAAAGTAAAACTAAAGCAGTAATAACTTATACTTATAGTATTAATAATATTTACTTAAAGCTATTTACTTAGTAATACTTACCTTCTTTATATATAGGTAATTTAAAGTATAGTTATATATAATATAGCTTTATACTATACCTTTATAAAAATAGGCAGTAAAGTAAAAAGTATTATTAAGGTATTTATTATTAAATAGTTAAAATACTTTAAAGTAGTTATTAATATATTTAAAACTATACCTTAATCCTTTATTAAAACTGTTGAAAATAACAGCTATTTTCAGGAGACCTCATCCACTATAAGGACTTTTAACAGGCCTTATAACGACCCTAACTCTGACCTCTATAGGGACCTTTATAGGGGGTCTTTGGGTTGAAAGCCGGCGGCGGTGCGCGTAACACACACGTGCGCGCGCGCGTGGTAAGTGTAAAAATGGATGTTTTAGCTAAAAGCTTATAGCTATAAGCGCCCCACTTTTCTAGCTTTTTTATCTTTAATTACATACTTTAATAGTTAGTGTACACTTAATTAGGAAGCTAATAGACTATTAGCCTTAGTAATTAATTTTTATAGTAATAAAGTATACTAGCTAAATTTTAATTAAAGATTTAAGCTACACTACTTAGTAGCTATAAGGCCTTAAGTTATATAACCTATAGGCTACTTTAAAGAAGGAAATAGAAGGTCTTTAAAATTAAATTATATAAAGATTAAAAGTTATAAAAAGGAAATATAAAGAGTTTTATTATTACTAAAGTAAAGGGAATTTTTCTATATAAATTTCCTAATTTTTAGATTTTTAGGATTTTTTTATATATAGATTTTTACTAAATAAAATTTTTAGTGTATATATTAATAAATTAGTTATATAGCTATAAGTCTATTTTTTTATTTTTCTATATAAATAAATTTTATAGAAAATAAAAAGTAGCTTATAAGCCTTTATTAGCTATATAGATCTACTAATAGACTTAGTAGGTATATAAAGAAAAATACTTATCTCTTTATAGCTACTTATAACTATATAAACTATTAATTAAACCTACTACCTATAATATTAAATAAATTAAATAAAATCTAAGAAAATTTACTTATATTTTATAAGCTAGAATTTAGTGTATTTTATATATTAAAAAGCGTGTATTAAGCTTCTAACGTAGGAATAAAGCCTATAGTAACCGCTATAGCGCTATAGAGACCTTTTAACTGCTAGCTTACTAAGCCTCACTACCTTAGTACTTTAGAGGGCAAAAGCCTTTATAAACCCCTTATTTCTAATAGGTTATAAGCTTAGAAGCACTTTCTAAGTACTAAAAAAAAAAAATTTCACTGAATTTTATAGAATAAAGAGAAAATTTATTAGAAATTATCTAAATTCTCTATATTAAGGTATAGACTTAAAGAAAGACTTAAAAGCTATTATTCCTTCTATAAAAATAGAATAAATTTACTAAAAGAAGTCTTCCTTTCTATAAAATAGAGAGAAATATAGTATAAAAGAAATTCTACTTCTATAAAAATAGAATCTATAAATTATAGAAGTATTTCTACTTCTATAAAAAAAAAAAAAAAAAAAAAAAAAAAGGAAAAGATATAGAAAACTTCTATTTCTATAAAAAGAGTATAGAGGTATTCCCCTCTATAAAAAGGAAACATTATAGAAGCTTTCCTTTTATAAAGGCCTTAGAAATATTTCTATTTTTAAAGGCTAAGACCTATAAATAAAAGCTTTTATAGGCATTTTCTCTATAAATTCCTACTTTATAGAGCTTTTCCTTCCTCTATAATTTAGTAGCTATAGACTCTATAAACTTAGGGCCTTAGGCTAAAAGCTAAGAGTAGGTTTAGGTTAATTCTATAAACTAGTAAATTGCTGCTTAGAATAATAATATCTTTAATATTTTATAAAAATTAGAAGATTTAGCTATAACTATAGCTAATAACTTAGTAAATAAGCTAGTAAATATACCACTAAAAGATCTTAATTTTAGTAGAAGTGTAAGCTAAAATAAGGCTTTTAATATATTAAATTTCTATAATAACTCTATTATTAAGGAATTTAATAAAAGGGTTTATAGCTTTTTAAAGGCTATAAAGCTAAAGGGACCGGAAAATTACAATTAATAGAAATAAGCCTTAGCAATCTAATTTAAGGCTTTAGGAATGCTTAATTTTCTAGATAATCCTAAGGGATTTTCTAGTAATTTAAGTAATTCTAACTAAGCTATTATTTTTATGCTTCTAAGAGATAGCTGTTCTAAGGCCTCTTAAGCCGCTATAATTTAGCAATAAAACCTAGCAGAAGCCTTTAGCCTTTTAGAAAGGCAGTATTCTTAAAGTGCTAAAATATAATATAGCTCTCTATATTTTTAATTTTATAGCCTAAATTTCTAAGGCTTTAAAGGATCCTTAGAGGCTTTTAATGCTTTATTTAATAATTTACTAGCTAAACTAATAATTTCTAGCGTTTCTATAGAACCTATAGATTAAGTAAATTAATATTTATAAGCATTAAAATTTACTTTTCCTTAGTAGGCAGAAAGGTAATAATTTACTATAAGGACTAATAGAGCCTTAAAGATCCCTATAGAGGCACTAAATTTACAATTTTTAATAGTAGACCTACTAGAAGAGCAGCGAGATAAAAGCTTTACTATAGCTAAAGCTTTAAATTATAGAGCTATAAGCTTTAAAGAATCTATATATAGAGGCTCTAAAGAAAATAAAACCCTTAATTTTTATAAAAATAAGAATAATAAGAAAAATAACCCCTAAGAAAATAAGGGAAATTCTAAGTCCTCTTTTAATAAAAAGAAAGGCAAAACCTAGCCTAAGAAATCCTTTAAAAAGGCTAAGAATAAGGCTTAAAAGAGCACATTTATACTAGGCAATTTTAACCTTACTAATAGCTCTTTAGAGCTTCTTAACAGACCTAATAGCCTTAGTGCTAGCAGCAAATCCACTGATTTTAGTGATTCTAATAGTGTTACTAGCACTAAAAAAGACCTAAGGGATAAAAAACCCTTTAAGGCCTTTAATTTTAATTGTAAAGTAATAAAGAACTCCCTTCTTTATAATATAGGCTCTACAGTGTATTTAGTTAATTTTAAAGAGCACTTTACAAGCTATATTCCTTATAAAAAGGGGGAAGCTAAGCCTATTTTCACTAGTAGAGGACCTATATATCCTAAGGGATATAGAAAAGCTAAATTTCTAGTGCTTTACTAGTAAAATCCTAATAAATATAGGCCTTTAATCCTTTAAAATATACTATATTTTCTAGGTTTAAATATAAATATAGTTAGTGGATTAAAGCACTATTTAGTAGAAGGATATATAAGTAAAAATGCTTTATATTTAGCTAATAGGTCTTATATTAGTCTTTTAAATGTTAAGAAATATAGTTTTTTCTTTTAAATAAAAGACCTATATACACCCCTTTTAAAATTACCTAATAGCTCTTATAGTCACTATAATAGTTATTTTAACTATTAGGCTTTTAGCTACCCTATAGAGGTTAAAATCCCTCTTTAAGAGCCTTTATAGGCTAAGGAAGCTATTAAAATTAAAGAATTAGGGGATTTTAATTTAGAACCCTTTAATACTATAGCCCCTTCTTCCCTAATGCCTATAGCCCTAAGCTAGGTCCCTAATTCCCTTAATTTAGCACTTAATTCCCTTAAATTAAGGCCTAATTCTTAAGGGGCATAACAGGCTTTAGCAAACTCTCTTACTATATTTTTAAAGGCTTTAAAAGACCTAAAAACAATAGAAGGTCTTTTAAAGCCCCTAGAACTGTAGGCGCCCTAACAAAAGGCCTGTGGATCCTCTAATAGGGCCTAGCAGGGAGCTATAAAAAAAGGCTCTATAGGGCTTAAAAAGTTAAGCTTAAGCGCTAAAAGTTAACCTTTAAAGCCTAATTTATACTAAAAATTGCTAAAACTAGCTAGAATTTAGTATATTTAACTAAGGTATTTAGGGATTAACCTTCTAAAGAAAATAAGCTTATTAGCTAAGGGAATACTAGATTTTATTAGTATTAAAAATAAGGATTTTAACTGTCTAACCTATACTTAAACTAAAGCAATTAAAAGACCTAGTAAAAATTTAATTTTTAACCCTCTTAAAGCTTTAAATAGGCTAGAGGGGGATATAGTAAAAATCAGCCCTACCCCTTATAATAAGCAGCAAATCTACTTATTTTTAGTAGACTAAAAAACTAAATTTAAGTAGGTTTTATAAATGCTTAATAAAGAGGGACCTACTGTATTTTTAGCTATTAAAAGCTTCTTTAAATCCCTAAAGAATAAGTTTAGTACCTACCCTAAATATTTACATTTTAATAAGGGTAAAGAAATTAATTCTGCTTTATAGAGCTAGCTAGCTAAAAAGGGGATAAAATTTATAACCTCTTCCCTTTATATCTATAAGTAAAATAGATTAACTAAGCGTTCTATCTATGTTATTTTAAATAGATTATAGGCTACCCTACATTGGTTTAGTTTGCTGTTATTTTTATAGAATTTCGTCCTTTTTTTAGTTATAAATTCTATAAATTTATTAGTAAATTCAACTAAACTAGCGTACCCAGCACAATTATTAGCTAATGACTTTAATAGGCCCTTTATGCTTAATTATAGCTCTTTTAGAGCTATAGGCTCTTATTATAAGGTTTTAATTCCTTTAAAAAAAAGACCTAAAGCTTAAAAGCTAGCCTTTAGGACAGTGCTTAGCAGGCTACTTACTATAGTAGGTTTTAAAACCTATATAGTATATATTCCCTTTAAAAGGCTTATAATAAAAACTAGCTTTCTTAGAATTATAGAACCTATAGGCCTTATTTCTAGCGGCCTCCCTAGGCTTTCTATAGGGAATAATAGCTCTTTAAAGGGGGATTTCCCTAGTAAAAATGCCCTAAAACCCTCTATAATTATAGAGGGGGCTAAGGCAAATTTAAAACCCTCTAATCCTCTAATAGAGAGTAATTCCTTAAAAGGGGAAAAACAACTAAATAAGGTTATTTTTAGTGATAAGGATTACCCTATACCTTATAATTAAATAGTTAGAAATAAGCTTAACTAAGCCCTTAGTCCTAGGGATTAAAATTCACTAAATTTAACGTAATTTAAGCCTAAAAAAATCAATTTAAATCTAAATAAAATAGATATTAATATAGGGGCTTTTATATATTAAATCTGCTATAAGGCATAACTTAAAGCAAAAGAAAAATATATTTAAAAGTGAGCCTAAGACCTAAAAGTAAGCTTTATATTTACTAGATAAAGCTAAATAGCTTAAAGCGATTTTTAGTGAATTTAAGTAACTTTTAAAGGCTAGAACCTTTGAATTTATAGAGGCAAACTAAGTCTCTAAAGGCTAGAAGGTTCTAAAAAATTGCTTAGTATTAAAAATAAAGAGAGATAAAGAAAATAATCCTCTTAAATATAAAGCATAGCTTATTATTAAAGAATTTATATAAATAGAAGGGTTAGATTATATAAATACCTTTACTGCTACTAATATTTCCCTTAGCTAGTAAATCTTACTAGCCTTAGTAGCTTAGAATAACTAAGAAATAAAGTAAGTAGACTTTATTAATGCCTTTTTAAATAGCTACCTTAAAAAGCTTATTTATATAATAATTCTAAAGGGTTTTATAGAATTTATTAAGTAAAATCCACACTTAGCTAAATTAGCTAAAAGCTATAGCTATAGGGCTTTTAAAAGGTAAATAATTATACTTAAAAAGACCCTTTATAGCCTAAAGTAAAGCTTTAGAGAGTGGTAGTAAATGCTAACTAAAGTGCTTAAAAGCCTTAGTTTTAGCCCTCTTATATCTAACCCTACTATATTCTATAATCCAGTAACTAAAACGTTTATTATTACTTATATTAATAATTACCTCCTTATAGGGCTAAATTTATAATATATTTAATAGCTTAAAAAGGCTTTATATAAGGCCTACTTTATAGAAAATAGAGGCCTTATTAAATTCTTTTTAAGGGTGTAAATATAGTGTAATTAAAAAAATAAAATCTTAAAAATACATTAAAAATAGTATATTTAAGAGGCTTTAGTATGCTTTAAGCTAAAAAATTATAAAGTAGTTAGAATCTTAATATAGCTAGGGGTCTTAAAAATATAGCTTACTAAGCCCTTAAAAAGCTAAGAAATTAAAGAATATTAAAGTATAATAGGGACTATTATATACTTAATACTCTTTATTAAGCTTAATATTACTTTTACGCTATAGTAGCTTTCTATAGCCCTAGCTAGTCCTTATTTAGAATATTTAAATGCTATAAAAAGCCTACTAAAGTACCTCTTTAGTACTTAAAACCTTACTATAATTTATAAAGGTCCCCTTAAAAATTTAAGTAAAAACAACACTATTAGCTATAGCTTAGTTAGGTTCTATAATAGCGATTTTATTAAAGATAAAAGCTTTTTTAAATCTACCTATATATATCTATTTAAGCTAACTAGTAGCCCTATAAGTTAAAAGAGTAAAAAGGCTAGTATAATAGCTTTATCCACTATAGAAGCTAAATTAAATGTAATCTATAAGACCTTTAGAGAGCTTTAGTGGCTAGAGGGCATTTTTAAGGAGCTAAAGGCCCCTATAAAGCCCCTTATTTAGATTTTTTATAATAACTAAGGCGCTATAAAGACCGCCTATAATTTAGCACTTTACAGTTACACTAAGCATACCTTATTAAAATTTTATTATAATTAACAATAAGTCTTAGCTAGGCTAGCTAAAATAGCTTATTTAAATACTAAGAAAATGCTAGCTAATAGCTTAACAAAGCCCTTAGCTATACCCCTATATACTATTTTCTTAAAGCTTATAGGGCTCTAATCCCTATAGTAATTACTATAAATCTTAACGCCTAGCTAAAGGCATTAAAATCCTTATAAAAACACTTAAAAAATATAAAATAATCACTAAAACAATTACTAAAATTAACCTTTAACTTTAATAATAAATTTTATTTAATTAGCTATATTGAACTATAGCCTTTTTTAACTTTTACTAAGAGCCCCGCTTTTTAACTTTTTAAATTAGTTATCCTTTTTCTTAAATGATTTTATTTAGATTTATATAGATTTTATTTTTAAATTTAGCATTCCTCTTTTTATTTAACTCTTAGAATACCTCTTTAAAGAGGGTGTTAAAAATAACAGCTATTTTTAGAAGACCTTATCTACTATAAGGACTTTTAATAGGCCTTATAACGACCCTAACTCTAACCTCTATAGAGACCTTTATAGAGGGTCTTTAGGTTAAAAGCCGGCGGCGGTGCGTGCAATATATATGTATATACGCGCGTAGTAAGCGTAAAAATAGATATTTTAGCTAAAAGCTTATAGCTATAAGCGCCCTACTTTTCTAGCCTTTTTACCTTTAATTATACGCTTTAATAGTTAGTGTATACTTAATTAAAAAGTTAATAAACTATTAGCTTTAGTAATTAATTTTTATAGTAATAAAGTATATTAACTAAATTTTAATTAAAGATTTAAGCTACACTACTTAATAGCTATAAGGCCCTAAGTTACATAACCTATAAGCTACTTTAAAGAAGGAAATAAAAGGTCTTTAAAATTAAATTATATAAAGACTAAGGGTTATAAAAAGGAAATATAAGGAGTTTTATTATTATTAAAATAAAGGGAATTTTTTTATATAAATTTCCTAATTTTTAAATTTTTAGGATTTTTTTATATATAGATTTTTACTAAGTAAAATTTTTAATATATATATTAATAGGTTAGTTATATAGATATAAGTTTATTTTTTTATTTTCCTATATAAATAAATTTTATAAAAAATAAAAAGTAGCTTATAAGCCCCTGCTAGCTATATAGATCCACTAATAGGCTTAATAGGTATATAAGGAAGAACACTTATCTCCTTATAGCTACCTATAACTATATAGACTATTAATTAGTTTATTAATATATAAAGACTACTTTAATTTATTTTAATATATTACTTATAAAAATAATAGAATTAAAACTATTAAAGAAGTAAAGCCTCTTTAATATTATATTATAACTATTATATATTTTTATAGAGCTTTAAAGAAAAAAGATATAGCTAAAAAGTAAGGCTTTAAAGAAAAAAAAAACTATAATATAGCTTTAAAGAGAAAGGATATAGCTAATAAATAAGGCTTTTAAAAAGAAAAAAATAGCTATTATATAGTAAAAGTATATACTAAAGCTAAACTTAATGTAAAGCTAAGCTAAATATATTATAAAATTAAACTACTATTTTTATTTATTTTTTCTAAAAATAAAAAGAAAAACTAAAAGCTATACCTTTATATTAGCCTTACTTTATACCTACTACTACTTTACTTTATTTATACTATTTACCTCTATCTTTATTTCCCTTTTATTACTCTCCCCCTCTTTATATTAATTTTAAACTAGTTTTATAGTAAAGCTATATATTTTCTATAAAATATTATTTTACTCCTTTAAAGTATTAATAATACACTATATTTATAGTATTATTTTATTTTAAAATAAAGCTAACTTAGCTTTACTTTATTTCCTCTTTACTTCTTTATTATATTATTATATAAAATATATTACTATATTTTAAATAGCTTTATATTTATTATTTTATATATATTATTACTACTATAGTAATATTAATATAGATTTAAAGTAGATTTATATTAATAGCTTTATTAAAGGTATAAAGATTTTATATATTTATTATTTTTTTAATAGCCTTTTTATAAACTATAATATTTAAATTAATTTATAATATTAATTAAGCACTATACTAAAACTAAGTTAAATAAAGACTTACTTTTTTATAGACTTTTTTTTACTTTAAATACTTAAAATAAGTATTACTATTATTTAATTAAAAATATAATAAATTAATATTAAAATTAAGTTAACGCTAATATAAATACTTATTAAATAAATTATAATATTATTTTTTAATATCTTTTACTTTAATTAAATAAAGTAAGTAAAGGAGGTTATATAATACCTTAAGTTAAGTATAGATTAGCTATAGTATTAAATTAAAAAAGGGATAGCTATTTATACTTTTCTTAATAGTTAAATTTAGTAGTATTTTCTTTAATATAATATAATTAAAGCAAGACTAGTATTAATATAAAATTACTATAATAAAGGGGGAGGGGAATATTTATAATTTTTAATAATAAAGGAAAAAGAAAGAGAAAACATTAAGTAAGGTAAGGGGAGCTCTTTTTATAGCTAAAAGACCCCCCCCCCCTTTAGTAATTAGTAAGTAGCTAATAGCTAGACTATATAGTCTCTATAGTATTATATAAACCTCTATAGAAGCTAATAGTTAATTTTTAATAATAAAGCAGCGACTAGTTAAATATAAGGCAGCACTAAGTTAGACCTTAACTTAAGCGGTAAAGGTAATATACCTCCCCCTTTTAATATTATACTACACTATTATTACTAGCTTTCTAACCCTTTATTACATTACTTTAATAACACTATTTATACTATACACTCTTTAGTAACGCTAGCTAAGATAAGCTAGCTATATATTAACTTTTATAGTAAGCACTTACTTAAAACTACACTAGCCTTAAGGCAAATACCCTATAGTAGTATATAGGTTTTCCTCCTTACTCTAAGGTTTTTTCTATATAAATTAAGTAGCAGAGGTACTAAATACTAGGCTAAAGCCTAGCTAGCGTAAATAATTAATTAATTAATATTTTAAAGTATATTAAGGCTTTTATTTTTCTATTAACTTTAAGCTACTTTAAGTAAATAACTATCTCTATAACTTAACTACTTATAATTCTACTACTAAGCTTTATAATTACTAAAGGTACCTTAAAGTGGTTTATTATATTAATATAGGCAATATAAATATTTATATAGTTATTATTTAGTTTTAGGGCTAGTATAGGTATTTTATTAAGTACTATTATATTTATAGTTATTAAAAGATTATAAATTAAAAGGTTTAATGCTTTAATAATAATTATTAAAGGTATTTTATAATAATATAATAGGTTAGTAATAGTTAAGTATATATCTATAAAATTTACTTTAATAAAATTAAATTATCTACTATTATCTTTATTAATAATTTCTCTTTTTTTTATAAAGTAGTACCTTAAGGCTTTAAGTTTAGCCTCTTTAGCTATAGAATTAAAACCCTTACTATTTATAATAAAATACACTAATTTACTATTAGCCTTTTATTTTATTAGGTGTCGATAAGGTGGCTAGGTAAAGGCGATATAAGGACTAGTATATTAACTAAAGCTTGCTTCTTTTAAGTCTTTTCCCCTTATATATACACTACTTAGGGTTTATATACTAAGTATATAACTAAGCATTAACAATAAAGAGTTACTATAGGCTAGTTTTATAAGCTTCTTATAATTACCCCCCTTTTTATATTAATGTCCTAGTAGCTTTTACTTTAATTATTGCTTACTTTATAACTTAATAGCAATAAGCTCTTATTATATTATTAAATAATAATACTATCTATATAAATAGTAAAGCATAATTACCCTGCCTTTTTAAAAGTAAGTTACTTACTATTCCTTACTCTTTTTATTATTTCTATAATAACCTAAATAATTATTATTTAAAGTTATACTATTAATAAATATAAATAATATATATATTAAATCACCTATAGTGTAATGGATCCGAGCTGCTAGCTTGGATGCATAGTGGTAACAGTAAGGGAAGCGTTATAGAGCTGTAATAAAACTATTATAGTTCTATAAAAATAACTTAATAAAACTATTATAATTCTATAAAGAAGACTTAATAAAGCTAGATAAAACCTTAAGTATTTACTTAAGTAAATACTTATATAAACTAAAATAGTTTCTCTTTACTTTTTACTCTTTTTTAAAGAAAGGTAAAATTAATATAAACTTTATTAATACTAAAAAGTAGTACACCTTTAGGCTAGTTTATAATATATATTAATCTTTACTTTTTTTAACTTAATTATTATAAATTAATAATAGAATTAATTAAAAATAGAATAAAAATACTTTAAAGGACTATAGGTTTCCCTTATAGTGCTATAAAAGCTATATTAGCTTTAAAAGCTAGTAATATAGTAAGTAATATAGCTAAAATTACTATAAAGAGTAGTATTAATAACCTTTTAGTTCTTTACTTTAGTAGTAATAAAGACTATCTTTAAATTAGTTATAAAGAAACTAAAATATAAACCTCTCTTTATAAAAGAACTCTTTAATAGAAATTAAAATTTATTTAAAGTATAAAAGTATTTTATAGCTTATAAACTTAATATAAACTAAGGCTTTATTAGTACTAACTATAATTAATAGTTTTATATTTATTAATACCTTTTATTTAAAGTTTAAAATAAAGTTTTAGCTTTTTTTAAAGTTAGTGTAGATTTTACCTATAATTTAGCTTATTTTTTTAATTACCTTAGCTTTATATTTTTAAATCTTTATTAGTAAAAGTATATAGTTATAAAACTAAATTAGCTATATTAATACTTAAAAGAATAGTTTTTAAACTTTTATATTTAATTTAAATAAAAGTTAGCTTTAGCTAAGAAATTAAAATAAGTAAATATAGTAAAGCTTACTAAGCTTTACTTAGCGCCTAATAAATATATATATAACTATTATATTAACTATAATATTTTCTATATTAACTATATTAATATAGTAGTACACTATTAAAGTATTACTTTTAATATTAACTTCTATTAGCTTAAGGAGAAGTTTTACACTATTTATTAAATAAAATTATTTTAGAATTATAATAATAATATTAAAATAATAAATATTAATACTATAGGTTTTTAATTTATCTTTATAAAGCTTAATAGTAAAGGTTAATAAAGCTTTAGCTTTAAAAAATTAATAACTTAAGCTATATAGATTTTTATAGCTAAAATATAATACTATTATAAAGTAAGCTAATACCTTTAGTATAGCTTAGCCTTTTATATAGTAGCTAAATACTCTTTTCTTTAAGTAAAGTATTTATAGTAGGAATTTAAAGTCTGCTTTATTATAATAGTAAAGAAGGACTTTATTAAAGCTTTAAATATATTAAGCTTAAAAAATAACTCTCTCTTTAAGTAAGCTTTATTAAAGGGGATAAATATATTTAAAACTACTCTATATTTATTATAAATAGTAATACCTTAAGTTATTAAGAGATTAAATTAAATATAAAGATAAAACCCTTCTTTTTTCCCTTTCTTTATAATAACTTATTATTTATTTTAATATAGGTAAACAGTAGTTATAATAGTTTTATAGCTATAAATAAAAAAATAATATAATAACTTAGCTTTATATAAATAGCCTTACCTTAACTATATACTATAACTATAGTAATTAAAGCTATTAATATACTACCTTTTAATAAATAAACTATTTATTAAATATACTACCTTATTTAATTTAAGGTAGATATAAATAGCTAAATATTTTTAGTAGTAATTAATATTATTTTAAGCTTAATTTAAGACTATATTTTAAGTACTTTATAGCTTATTTAAAATAATATTAAACTTTATATAGCTTAGAACTAGCTAGTAGTTTAAAGTAAAAATAGTTTAATAATTAAACTTTCTTTTATAAAATATATAAATAAACCTACTATTATTATTTTAAAATTAGTTTATATAGCTATAGTATAGTAGGCTATTAAAACTTATAAAAATATATAATTTTTAGCTATAAGCTTAAGGGAGATTAATTTTATTCTTTCTCTCTTTATAGTAATTTCCTTTAAACTAAATTTAATATTAATTTTTCTATTAAAACTTTATAACTTTATAGATTTATTTTAAAAAAATAAGGCTAGTGCCTTTTCTCTATATTAAAGATATATAAATTATTATATATACCTTAAGCTAGGCTTAAATAGTATACCTTTAAAACTCCTATAGGCCCCTTTATATAATATACTTTAGAACTAACTATTAGAAATCTATAAATAAGTTATTAACCTTATAAATAAAGGTTAAATATATATTTTATTTTTTTTAGCTATAGTATTAATGCTTTTAGTTTAAAAGGCTAGAGATAATTAGTAGTTTTATATAAATTACTATATACTTAATAAAGTAATAAACTAAAATTATTACCCCCTTTCTTTAATAAAAGAAATACTTTACTTACTTTTTAAAGCCTATTAATTTATAAAATTAAATATTTAAGCTACTTTCTACTGCCTTTAAGTTATAAAAGGCTATAAATATTTTATAGCATTTTAAACCTAATTTAAACTTTTTAAATAGCTAGTTTGCCTATTTAGTTTTATAAAGGCCTTAGCTATATTTTAATAATATATTAATAAGGCTTTGAAAAACGCTTTAAAGGTATATACTATAGCGTACTTTAATAACATTTTAATCTATATTAGTAGCTCTTAAAAAGATTATATATAATATATATAAAAGGTCCTCTATTATTTTTAAGAGGTAGGCCTTAACCTTAATATTATTAAGTATAGTCTTAGAGTTATTAAGATAAAATACCTAAGGTTTATTATAAAGGTAAAATAGATAATATACCTTAACTTAAAGAAAATTATAGCTATTTAGCAGTAAAAGGCTTTAATATAAGTTAGAGAAGTATAAAGCTTCTTAGAATTTATAAACTTTTACTAAGACTTTATTACTAATTTCTTAAGCTTAGTAAGGCCTCTTCTTTAACTTATATAGAAGGGTATACTATTTATTTAGTTTAATAAATATAATATATTATTTTAAAAGCTTAAAGATACATTTATTTCCTCTTTAATGTTTATTTAATAAAACCTTAAAAGGGATATAATAGTAGAGGTAAATACTTTTAAAAAGACCTTTAAAAAATACCTTTCTTAATATAATAAAGAGAGTATACTTTATTTAGTAGTGTACTACTTAGCCTAGCTTTCTAAGGCTAAATAAAACTATATTATTTATAATAAAAAGCTACTAAGTATTATCTTTTACTTTAAGGCTTAGTTTATAAAGCTTTAAAGTATTTTCTATCCCTTTATAGTCCTTATAAATTATAAAAACTTAAAATACTTTATAGCACTTTATATAATATTTAAATACTAAGTAAAATAAGTAAACTTATTATCTCTTTTTAATTATAAGCTTTAGTATAAACCTAACACTTAAGCTTTTAAATTTAATACCCTTTTATATTATAAATAAAATAAGTTTAAATTACCTTTAACTACTATTCCTTTATAGCCTTAATATAGATTAATAATCTCTTAGCTTATATTAATATTAATATTAAGTAAGGTTTAGCTAAGGCCTTAAAAGTATATTCCCTTTATATAGGCTTACCTTTAGGTTTATTAATCTTTTTAAACGCTTATTTATATAACTTATAAAACTAAATAATTACTATAGACTTTTTTTATTTAGCTAAATAATATATAGTTTAATAAAGAAAATAATAATTCCTTAATATAATAAAGACTTAAATTTAAATTATAAATTATTAAATTAATGCTTATAATACTTTATAGTTTTAAAGCTAGCTTTAAGTACCTACTTATAAGCTACTTACTATATCCTTTATTTAATATATATATAGTTCTCTATTACTTAGCTACTTAAGTAAAAATACTATATTTTAAGTATTTATTTAAAATTATTATTAAAAATACCTTTTTTAAAATATAGCTTAATTTATTTAAAACTATCACTGCTATATTAATTATAAAAGTTATTAGCTTTATTAAGGCCTCTTTAAATAATTTTAACGCTAAACTGTTATTAGTTTTAAATATTAATAGATTTTATAATAAACCTTTTAACTATAGATAAGATAATATTATAATATTTAATAGTTATTATAAACTAATTATTTAAGTTTATTTAGCTAAAAGTAATAACTACTATAGCTACTAAGGTGTATATAAAACAATTTTATTTATATTAATAGCGTTTCTATAGGTTCTTTAAGTAAATTATTTTAAATTAAAGCTTAAACTAAATAAGCTAGTTTTAATTAACCCTTTACTCTTTAATAAATATAAAATAGCTTTTATTTACTATTTATTACCTTTAAATAAATAGAGATATAAAATAAGCTAATTAAAAGGTTTAAATAGTTTTATAAGTTATAGTTAGGTTTTTTTAGTTTAATTAAGCTAACTATCTTTTAATATATTAATTAGCTTTAAATAACTAAACTTTATTAATTATTAAAGTAAACGCTAATATAGCTATATATAGATTTAATATATTACTTATTAACTATATCTTAAATATATACTTAAGTTTAATCTCTATTAAGGGCTATACTATATATTTTTTAAAATACCTTTAAAAGGGCACTATATTAGCTTAAGTAGTAATTAATTTTATTTAATAGTAGTAGTAAAACTTAGCTAACTACTTTTAATACTTAGCTAAGTATTTTATAATAAAAAATATAGTTTAGCTTAATCTTTAATATATTAAAATAAATAAGCTATTATAGAAATTAAATTAAGTAATAGTAAAGTACTATATCTTTAATATACTTATACTACTTATTATTTACTTTAATATTCTTTATAGTATTTACTTAGTCTTCTATATTAACCTTTTTAAATAAACTACTATTAATTCTCTTTTATTATAAATATTTACTAACTTTTAATTAAATTTAACTTTTTTTCTTTTAAAAGATAACTTAAACCTTATTAAGTATAAAGTAAAGAAAATCTTTATAATATAGAATATATAAAGTTAAGGTAAATAGTAAAATATTTTAATTTATTAAAAAAGGTATATTTAGCTAACTTAAAAACTATTAAAAAACTTTAAAGATATAAAGGCACTCTTTTACTATAAAGTATAATAAAGGAATATATAAATAAGTAATAAACTTAGGTTAATATAGATTTAAACTCTTAATTTATATATTAAAGATTAGCTTTAAACTATTTTATAATTAAACCTTTTTATTACTTTTCTACCTTTATCTCTTTACTCTTTTATATTCTTTATATTTTTTACTATAATATAATATTAGCGTTTAAAGGGCTAAAGTTATAATTTTAATAGCTTTTTATTAATTCTCCTTTAACTTTTTTTAGCTTTTTATATTTTTAATTTTAAAAGAGTAGGGGTATTTAATATTATATAATTAAAGTTATATTTAAAGGATTTATTTAACTTTAAAGAAAATAATAGCTAAAGTAATTTTAGCTTTAAAGACCCTTTACCTTTCTTTAATTTAATACTTTTTAATATATTAATAAAAGAAATATATTACTTAGCTTTTAAAGTTAACTTAATAAAAAATAATTTATAGTATAAATAAGTATAGGTATTTTTTAAACCTATTTTAAATCCTACTACTTTATTAAATAATTATAGTATTTAAAGTAAAGATATAGTAGAGATTAGTTTTATTTTATAATAAAGATATTTTAATATAAATATAAAAGAGTAGTAGTTTTAAAGATAGTATAAATATAATTAAAAATAAAAGTTTATTAAAATTTTAACCTTTATTTATAAACTATAAGCACTTTAAAGGTCCTTTATTATATAATATAAAGCTATAGCTACCTTATATATTATATACTTTTATTAAATACTTTTAAAGGGTAGTAAATAATATAATAATAAATACTATAAAATATTAAAAGAATTTATAAATAGCTTTATACTATAGGCTCTATATAAATTATATTTAGTTAATACTTATATTAAATAAAAACTAATTTAGTTAATAAAGGGAATAAAGAGAGAAGTAAACTTTAAAGTAAAAGAGATATAAATAATATTTAAAATAATTATAATATCTTTAAAATTAAAAAATAAAGAAGTATTAAAGAGATTATAAAGGTAATACTTAAGCGCTATAGTTAATATACTTACCTTCTCTTTAATCTTTACCCTTTACTTAACTAAGTAATAGTTTATTTCTATAGTAATATTAAAATAATAGTAGTAATATTTAAAGATCTTTAATATAAAATTTAAGCTTATTTTAATATTTTAAGTATATATAAAGCATTTTAACTTAGTAATAAAAGAGAGGTAAAGGCACCTTAACCTTAATATTAAAGTGTTAAAAATAGTATTAGCTTATACTTTAAAACTAATAAAGTAAAGATAGAAAGGTTTTTTAAAGCCTTTATAAAATAGCTTTAATATATTTATAAAATTAATTTAAATAAGTAATAAAGTAATAAAAGGTATTAAAGGTACTTACTTATTTATATAGAGTAATATACTAATTATAAAGGTAGAATATATTTAAAATAATTTCTAAAGGGTATTACTAGCTCTCTATATATATTAAGTATTTAATATATATTAAACATTAAAGGACATTATTAATATATTATTTTAAAAAGTTATTACTTTAAATTTAATACTTAAAAAAGAGATAAATAAAGCACTTAAAGGCAGTACTTTACTATAAATACTTTACTATATTAATAATATTATTTATTACTAAAAACTTACTATAGTATTAATTATATTTTAAATAGATTTATATAGAAACTATACTATATTTATTAAATGCTTTAATAGCTTAAATAAAGTAAAGTAATAATTTTAAAGTAAAGCTTTATATTATTATTAATAAAATAATTCCCTTTTAATAGCTTTATAGCTATTATTTATATTATTAAAGGTAAGTTATTAAGGTATTTTATAGAAATTATTTAAAGTAGCTATAGGCTTTTAAAGTATACTTTAAAAACTATTTAAAGTAATAGTAGTATTCTTTTAAAATTTAGCTTTAATTTTACTTAAAGTATTCTAAGGTTTTTCTTTTTAAGCTATAGTAGCTTAAATATAAATATATTATTATTTATACTATTAAACTATTTTAAAATATTTAAAGGTTAAAATTAGCTTTATTTTATCTATAGCTAGAGTTTTAATAGCTACCCCCTACTTAATTATTATAATAATATTATAGTATATTTAGTATAGTTTTAAATTAATAGTATAAATTTATAACTCTTAATTATATTCCCTTTTTACTATAATATAAGGCTAATATAATTTTAATTAATTAGTTTTTAAAGGCTAGTAGCTATACTTCTTATAGTATACTATATTATCTTTATATTAAATATAAATATTATCCTTCTTCTCTTTAATACTTTTAAAGAAATTTTTATAGAAATTCCCCTTTATAGAGATTCTATTAATATATTATTTAAGTAATAGTAAAGAGAAAGATATAAAAGCTTTAGTAGTAGTTAATATAATTTTTCAACCTTTACTTAGATTATTATATTTTTTTTATAATATTTTTAAATAAAGAATAAAATATACCTTTTTTATAAATAGTTTTAACTTAATAATAAAATAGTTTTAATATATATTAAAGAAATAGCTACTTTATTTATAAATTAATATTAAGAGAATAAAGTCTTATATTAATTTATTAATATAAATACTTTAATAATATTATAAAATAATAGTAAAAGGCTAAGAGAATAATAAAGATATAATATTAAAATAAATAACTTTAAAGACTATAAAAAAGGGAAAAATTATAACTATTAATATAATAGGTAGTAGAGATTATAATAGGCTTTTATTAAAAAGGAGTATATTATATAGTAATAAATATATTTATTTTTAACTTTTATTTATTTATTTACTTATTTATTATTAATTAATATAAACTATATAACTAAGTAATATATAAAGGGTAAGGCTATAGTAAATAGTAAATATATAAAATATAAATAAAATAACATTATTTTATAACTACACTACTACCACTCCTTTAGTATAATAATTTAATAAAGGGCTATATAATAAATCTAAGCTACTAATTTAAATATATAGTAGTAATAGTAAAGAAAGTGTTATAAAGCTATAATAAAACTATTATAGTTCTATAAAAATAATTTAGTAGAACTATTATAATTCTATAAAGAAGACTTAATAAAGCTAAATAAAACCTTAAGTATTTACTTAAGTAAATACCTATATAAACTAAAATAGTTTCTCTTTACTCTTTACTCTCTTTTAGGGGGGGGTAAGATTAATATAAACTTTATTAACGCTAGAAAGCAGCATGCCTCTAGGCCAGTCTATAACATATAGGTAGGTTATAACTTTATAAACGCTACTCTTTTAGCTATTTTTTACTTTTATAATATTACTATTTCTATATTTTATTTTCTATTCTTTTTTTTCTTTTAAATTATATATCTCTATCTCTTTACTAACTTTTTTTTATTATAAAGCTTATAGTTATTAAGCTTTTTTATTATATTTATATATATTATATATATATAAGTTATAATAAATATAAAGCTAATCTACCCTTTAAGCCTACCTTTATAGTAATTTACTATATATACCTATATAAACTATTTTAAAGTAGGAAGTATAAAGTATTATATTATTATATATAATATAATAAGCGTAATAACTTATACTTTAAAGTGTATCTTTTTATTTTAAATTCTTTAGGTTTTTATTAATAATTCTTTAAATACTTACTATAATATAGAGGTTTTAAAATAACCTTTTATTTATTTATAGGTAGCTTAAAATATTTATAAATACTAAGTAAAATAAGCTTATAATAATTATAAATAATAATAGTAATAAAGCTAATAATTTTTTTATTTTTAAAAAGGATATATAGAAGTCTTTTACTTACCTTTTACTTAGACTTTTATATAGTTTTAACTATATTAAGTAGGTTTATTAGTCTATTTATAGCTTTATTAAAGCTAAGAAGAGTATTTATATATAGTAAAATACTTTTCTTTTTTTTAGTTTTTACTAATAATTTATAGCTTATATATATTACTTTTAAATAATTTATCTTAAACTATTAATTAATTTAAATTATATAATACCTAGCTTTTTAGCTAAGAATTATAAGTCTTTTTATTTCTTTTTACTAATATATTGCTAACTTTATTAATTAAACTATAAAGCTAAGTTTAATAATTAAAAGCGTTATTTATTACTTTACCTTTACTTTAAAGAGGCTAGATATACTATATAAATAGTAATAATTTATTAGGTTTTCTTTTATATTAAAGAGGCGCTTAAAGTAAATAGTTAAGGTTTAATTTAAATACCTAAAGAAGGGATAATAGGTTATTATACTTTCTAAAATATATTAAAATTATTCTCTATTAATCTCCCCTTTATTTAAGTAGTAGTTTAGCTATATATTGCCTGTTTTTCTATTTTAGTTTTTTTTTAATAGATATAGAAATCCTATTTTTCTTTTTATATTTTAGCTAGTCTTTGCTATTTTATAGCTATGCCTTTAGCTTTATTTTAGTTTTTCTATAATATACTATAATAAATATAAGTATATTAATATCTTCTTCTACTATCTATTAGTTATATTTATTAAGCTATTCTTTTTATTTTATAAAGTAATAAATATCCCTTTATATAGTCTTTTTATTATATATTTCTTTTACTTTATATTCTTTATTTTCTTCTTTTAAATCTAAAATTACTAATTTCTCCTTATAATTACACTACCTTTTCTATAGTTTTAAAAGGCTAATATAAAATATATTATACAGTTATTTATATTTCTTTAGTAGTTCTAAATAATATACTTACTTTTCTATTATATTTAGAATTTAAAATAGTTTTAAATACTTAAGGTTTAGCTTTTTCTTTATATTTTTAATTTTAATATTCTTTATAAATAATAAAACTATTTCTTTTTTAATAAAGGTTTTTTTTAATATCTTTTATTATAGTATTTTACTTATATTTTTATTACTTTCCTTTATACTTTTATTAATTTTTTTTAAATTTTATATAGTTTTTATACTTTTATTTTTACTTTTAACACCTTTTTTTTTAAGTTATTATCCTTAATAGTTAAATAAAACTTAAGGTAGTAACTAAAGAGTGTATAGTTTAGTGTATATTTTATTATATTGTATTGTATTTAGTACACTAGCAGCTATTTTTTATATAAGCATTTTATTCTCTTAGCTGTATCTAGAACCTCTGCACCTAATTTTTTAGTAGGAAAACCTTATTAGGTTGCTAATTAATAATTACCTAAGTAATTATTAATTAGTTAGTTGCCTAATAGGGTGAAAAACCTACTAAATATATATATTTTATTATATAATTAATTATATTATTATAAATAAACTATACTTATAGTAGAAGTATAAGCTAAATTAGCTAATATTTCTCTATAAAGTATTATAAATAGTGTTTAAAGACTTAATTAATTTATTTTATTTACTTATTAATTTATAGGTAAAACACTATAAATAGTCTTCTCTTTATCTTTAAATAGCAATAAAGATTACTTTAAAATATATTAATAAACACTAACTCTTTATTAAATATTACCCCTTTTATAATATTAAATTAAAGCTTTATCTCTTTATAATATATCTTAGTTAATTTTACTATATTAAGTATAGTTATAATTAATAAAAACACTATATATTTAATATATTAATCTATAATTATTAATATTATATTTACTTATTTATTATTATTATATACCTTTAGTAGCTTAGTAATAAAGTTTATAAAAACTTTAACCTAAGGTTACTAAGGGGTTAGTAAAGATTTTAGCTATTTATATAATTAATACTATTAAGCTATAACTCTTTAATATATTCTATAGCTTAAAATATATTTTAATACTATTTATTTTATTATTAACTAATAAAAGACTTAATATAAAAGCTTAATAGTTCTATTTATTTTAAAATAACTAACTAAAGAATTATTATAATATAGCTATAAAAGCTTTTATTATAAAATAGGCCTCTAAGGAATAATTACTTAATCTTTATATAGTAAAAGGCTATTTATATTATATTACTATATCTTTATCTTTTTCTTTAAATTTACTTTAACTATACCTTTAATAATTCCTTTAAGGTTTAAATTTTACTTTTAAGCTTTTTATAGTACTTTTACTAAAGATTTATAAATCTTTATTATATAAAGGTTAAATAACTTAATAGCCTTTTATACCTTTTATATATTAATATATTAAATATAGGTAACTTTATTTCTAAAATTATTTAATTTTATTTATAATTTAACTAGCGTTTTAGTAACTACTTTAGCTACTTAAGTAATAAAGTAAAGCTTATATCCTTTATTAGCTAAGACTAATTATATCCTTTAAAGTATTTTATTAAGCTATTACCTTTTTATAAATAAGTCTTTATTTATAGTATTTAATACTATTTATTTTTATAGTTTAAGAATTATTTCTTTATTACTTAGCCTCTTACCTTTATAATTAAGCCTTTTTAATAAAGTATTAGTAAAGTTACTTTTCTTTATTTAATACTTTATTATAAAGTTAAATAAATTTAAAAATATATACTATTTTATTTATTATTTATTAAGTCTTCTTTATATTATAAATAATTATAAGTTATAGTAGTTTAATAATACTTTTATTAAGTTATTTACCCTTTTTAAGTAGTATTACTAATATTTAAATAACTTAACTATTATAAAGAGTTTTTAGTTAGCTATTTTATAATTTTACTTAATATTTATAAACTTATAAAATTAAAATATAATAAAGTAATATCGCTCTTTATTATTTAGTTATAATATAATATTAGTTATTATAAATATTAAAGTGTTTATTTTAATATAAATAAATTAGCTTAATTAATAGTAATAAAGTAAAGGCGCTTTTTAAAAGATTACTTTTAATTAATTAAATACTATATATTTCTTTTCTTTAAATAAAAATTTCTTAATTAATATTCCTTTTTAGCTACCCTTTATTAATATATTTAAAGGTACTATAATTATAAAGTAGTAGTATATAAATTATTAGTAAAAATTATAGAATCTTAGAAATACTTATATATTTTAATATCTCTATAATTTCTTTTAGTTTTTAATAGTTTTTATTTATTATTTATTTATTATTATTTTATTAATAAATAAAATAAATTTAAAGAATTCTATTAAGTTTTAATAAAAGGTATATTTAAAAGGTTTTATATATAATTCTACTATTTTTATTTATTTAAAGACTTAGTAAATATAATTAATATATTTCTTCCTTATCTTTAAAAAAATAAAAATATTATTTAAATATACTATATAAATAGTATTAATTAAGCCCCTTAAAACTTAATAAATATAGCTTTAAAAAGTAGTTAGTATATTAATAAGTTTAAATAATATAATTAAGTATTTATAGTAATTATATTAAATATAAAACGCTATCTTTTATTTATTTTCTTTTTTAATATAAATTTAATAATATATATCCTTAATATTAATTTTAATAAAGAACTTAGCTCTTTAATAGTAATTTAGGATTTTTAATATAAAGAATAATATATAGTAATTCTTCAGTGTAATCTTATTAATACCTTTATAATTTATATATAATTAAAGGGTACTATTCTTTTTAGATATAAAAAGTATAGAGGTATTAATAGAGCTCTTTAAAGGTTTTATTTACTTATTTACTAAGTTTTCTTTAAGGTATTTTTATAGAATTTTAAGTTTATTTAAGGATAAAGAGTATATAAATTTATAAAAAGGTAAAGTGTTAAGTAAAAGGTTAATTAAATAGTTTATATCTTTAATAAATAAAAGTATATTAACTTTATTAAAAATAAATATATTTATAAAAGCTTTAAATTTTAAAAAAATATTTAAAGTAGTTTTTTAAGAGTTTATTACTTCTTTATTCTTTAGTTTAATATATTAATTATTTAAAAGGCTTTATAGTATATAAATAATTACTTTATTTTTATACTTTTTAGTAAATTAATAAAGAGTTAAAAATAATATATTAATATACTATATTTTAAACTATTATTCTTTATTATATATAGATAAATAAATATAAACTTTCGCGATTTCGCCTGCACTACAACAACGCTATAGAATTAACTTAGATTAACTTTAAAAGTAAATAAAAAGTTTCGCTATATTTATTTACCCCTCTTTATAATAGTATATTAAGCTTAAAGTGTAGGTATAGTAAGTAGTGTAATAATAATAGATATTAATATAGAAAACTATAGTATTTTATAAAGTTACTATAATTCCTTTATTTACTATAGTAAGTTTATAGTGGAAAACTAAGTTAATACTATAGTTAATATAGCTTAAGACTAAGTACTAGTCTATTTATAATAGAAATATAATAAAATTACTAAGCTTATACTAACCTTTTTACTAAAAAGAGTCTAAAAGGTTATTTTATATATTATTAATATAGTAATAATATAGGCTTATTATAGGTAATTTACTAACCCTTAAGAACTAGTTATAACTGCTAACTTTAAAGTAATAGTTAAAAGGGTAATTAAAAAGGCTATTTAATTTAAAACTATACTAGCTATAATATAGGCTAGAATTATAGCTAGTAGTGTTACTTTAATAACTAATAGGCTTATTTACTTAGCTACCTTTATAATAGTACTGCTTTATATTTATAAAAAGATTATTATTAAAGGTAACTTAATTAGTAAAGTAGTTAAATAATATAGCTTAAAAGATATTATTTATATTATTAATAAAGCTATAAATAAAGACACTATAGTAGCTATAAAGCGTCTTTATAGTAGTAATATAGTAATTATCTTTAAAGATATAGCTTAACTCTATACTAAAGATATAAAATAAGTCTAAACTACCTTTAGCTTAAATATAATACTAAACTAATAAGTGTTTAGTATTATTATTAAAGAATTCCCTATTTATTATATATATTAAGTTACTAAGGAAGATATCCTCCACTACCTTACCTTTATTAATAGTAGTAGTATTGCTAAAGTTATAGTATAAAAACTTTATAGCACTATAATATAAGCCCTTTTTATCTTTAAAATTAAAGATATTAATATAGCTAATAAACTATACTATAAAGAAGTTATTTATAAAGCTAAAATATTTAAAGCTAAATTATATAATAAAGCTCTTTACTTATATTAATACTATTAATACTTTAAATTTAATTATATTACTATACACTATACTATAACCTTATATTATAGCTATTACACTACTATTAAATATACTTTTAAAATTAATTATTTAATTATTATAGGTATAAAGTAGAAGTAATATACTAACTATATAAATATTTACTTTATTTAGTTAAAACACTGCTTAATTATTAATAACTATTAAATAACAGCCTATACTATATACTTAAACTAGCTTAATAGCTTTATTACTTTACCTATACTAACCTCTATAAATATAAATAGTTAAATTAAGGTTTAAACCTATAGCTAATATAAATAAGCTAGTAATACCCTCTTTAATAAAGCCTTACTTTAAAAGCATAGTAAATGCCTTTAAAATAGCTATAATTAATATTTAAGCCTTAATATAATATTTATACTCCCTTTATTAAAGCTTTAAAGCGCTATTAAGGCCTTCTTTAGCTACTACTTTAGTATTAAATTAGTCTCTTTATTATAAAAAACCCCCTTACCCTTTAATTAAATATAATATTATAAATAATATACTAAAATATATAGAAAAAGATATAACTTATTTACTTAGCTTTTAGGTTTTAATTTAAGACTAATATAGTAGTAATTTAAGAACTATATAGTATTAATAAGGACCTTTTAAATCTAAGCTTAAGTTTTTACTAATTTATAGCTTAAAGTAAAAGAATAGCTATTTATATTTACTATTAATATAGCCTTAGCTTATAAATAATATAGTTTAGTACTAATTAATATATTATAACCCATTATAATATTAATATTTACTTTATTTACTCTTTTACTTACTACTATAACTAAATAACTCCTTTTTATAACTTCTTTATAAAACTACTATAGTATTATTATATCTTTATTAATAACTTTAATTAATATTACTCCCTTTAAAATTAATATAGCTATATATTACTTAATAGTAATAAACTTTTAATAGTTATAGCTTAATAGTAACTTAAATTTATTATACTTTAAAGTAAAATAATATAATAAATATAAAATAAAAGAGATAATATTATTAACTATATTTAATTCTTTATTAACCTTTAAACTTAATTTTTAAAAGAATTAAACCTTATTAAGTTTAACTATATTTTATAGCTTATTTATATTACTTCTTATAATTATAGTTTTATAACTACTATTATTAAATAACCTTTATACTACTTTAAATAGCTTTAAATAAATAAAATACTTACTATTATAAAGGTAGTGTATTAATTTTACCCCTTCTTTATATTAACTATTTTTAATACCCTTTATTAAATTAACTTCTTTATTATATAGTTTATAGCTAAACTTACTATTATTACTACCCTTTTTATATTAAAGAGCCTTTATAATACCTTTAAAGTATAGCTATAATAAACTTTTAAGGTTTATAAAGCTATTTATAATATAAAATATATTTAAAAACTTTAGTAACATTACTATATTAAAGTAAACTAATAAGCCACTATTAATATAACTTTAAATTAAAAATAAGTTATTTATAAAGAATAATATAGCTTTTAGCATTATATAGTAGTAGATATAATAGCTAAGAAAAGTAACTTTTAAAAACTAAAATAATAAACTTAACTTTATAGTAGCTTATTATTTAAAACTACTTAAGTCTTAGCCCTTTACTATAGTAATAATAATATACCCTTAGCTACCTTTTACTATAATAAAGTAAAGGTATTTTTTAATAGATTTTTTCCTACCTTAACTACTTATATAAATAATATATTAGCTAACTTTAGCCCTTAACTTAACTTTACTTTATTTTTAAAGAAAGACTACTTTATAGCTTTAAAGATATATAATATAATTAAAGAATTAACTAACTAAAAAGCCTTTAAACTTAATAAGCTTTTAATAAAGTTCTTTAAAGCTTATAGTAAATTATTTATTAATATTCTCTTTAACTTATTTAATATATACTACTATATTAAGCATTACCTAACCTTATTTTAAAAGGCTAAAGTTATAATCCTTTATAAATTAAAAAAGTTATTTAAAAAAAGAAAGTATATTAATATATAAAGATTAATTTCCTTTTTTAATATTATAAATAAAGTATTAAAAGTAGCGGTAGTAGTATAAATTACTTATATAGTTAAGGAGAGTAGTGCTATTTTAAAAGCTTTAAATAAGTAACTATACTAATTATTTTATAGAGATAGCCTTTATTATTTTAATAAAAGCTATATATATAGCGTAGCACTATAGTAGCACTATATTACTCCTTTAACTTAATATTTTAGCTACCTTTAATATAATATATTATATAAGACTTATCTATATAATAATCTTTACTAGTTTCTCTATATAAATAATATATTAAACTTAAGCCTTTACTACTTTATATAAAGCCTACCTTATATTTAATAACTAAATAATAGCTCTTTATATAGTACTTATAAAGGTTCTTTAAAGGTCTTTTATATCTTTAATTCTCTTTTTTTTTTATATTACTTTACTTTATATTAAACTTATAAGAATTAACTTTATATTAATACTTAGCTTTTTTAATAATACTAATATTTTAATATATAGCTATATAATAAAGGAGACCTAAGCCTAACTTAAAACTACTTAAGTAGTTTATTAAAAATAGTTCTATAAATTAAGCTTAAAGTTTTATTTATAAAAAAGTAAATTTATTTACTTTAATAAAAAGAGATAACTAATAATAATATTAATTTAATTTAAAACTATAATAGTTTAATTAATATAATTAGCTTAATTCTTTAGTGTTTAAATTTATTATAAACTTTAATAAAAGGCTTACTAACTTAAGCTTACTATAAAATTAATATAGTAATAACTTACCTTTACTATACTCTTTATATTTACTTAAAGGTATTTACTATATAAGTTTAAACTCCTTTATATTTAAGTTATTTAAAGCTTTATTAGCTATAATATAGGCTTATATTATATTTTAACTAAATATAAAGGTATAGCTAAAGGTATTACTAAAGCCTTTACTATAAAGTAAACTTAATACCTTTATATTATTATTAATATTTATAAAGCTATACTATAGTTTTTAATTAAAACTAAAGTAATAATTCCTTTTTTAAATTTATATTTTAACTATTAAGCTTAATAATTTTATAATAAAATTAAGGTAAATAAAATAGCTAATAAAATTTAAATAACCTACACTTTAATAGTAACCTACCTTTAATATAATATTTAATATAAAAAATAACCTTATATTAACTATATATTACTTTTAACTTAGCCTTTATTAAACCCTACTATATTTTTTATATTTAAAACGCTAAAATTAAACTAAAAAGAGTAATAGCTTTAGAAATAAACTTTAATAGCCTATTAGTATTTAAGTTAGTACTTTATTATAATTAAATAAAACCTAAATTTCTACTTTAAAAAAAAGGTACTTTAACTTTACTACTACTTTACTAAGTTTAAATTATTAGCTTTAGTTTAGCTCTATATTAAAAAAATTAGCTTTAACTTCTTTCTTTACTTTTACTATATCTTTAATATAGATTTATTAATATACCACTATTAAGATAACTATAAAGATATTTATTATCTTATTTTTTAATACTTTAAATATAACTACCTTTACTCTTTAAGGTTTAAAGTAAGCTTAATTTAAAACCTAAAGGAAATCTATATTACCTTTAACTAACTTAGCTTTATATAATACTTAATAAAGTAGCTTTTTAAAACTAATTACTTTCTATACTTTTAATTTACCTTTACTTTATAAAAGAAATAATAGTAAATAATAACACCTTTTAGTTTTTAATATAGGTTTAATATACGCCCTTTTATTGCTTTACCTTTACCACTTTAAACCACTAATATATTATACCTTAGTATCTATATTAATATTAATATATAACTAAATTAAGCCTTAAATTATTTTATTTTATTTATAAAAAAAAAA